>SKCR01035210.1:0-81447 GCA_019454045.1 Zanthoxylum bungeanum
AACCCAAATTCATTCAAACCCTAAAGAGGAGATAAAATCAAAGGAGAAACACACAAAAAGAGCCACAAACACAAGATTGAGAGAGAATAATGAAGAACTTCAAAGACAAACATGCCGTCTCTCCGATCTATTCAGGCTATCTCTCTATTTCGCATGGAGAACTAATCTCCTAGGCAAAGCTAAAGATGAACTATTGTATTTGAATTTCTATATTTATGTTTTTTATTCTTAAAGTACTTTTTATCGTTTAATATAATTGATGGTTGTTGTTCTTTATTATCTTACGATTTCTGAGCCCAAAGATTGTGTTTTGTCAACTCCCATATAGATCGAGTCATGCTTCTTCTATGTGTGATTTGCGAACTCAGTTGTGACTGGTAAAGTTATTTTATGTGTTGGTCTTCTACTGCAGTATTTCCTAAGGGTATATGTCGACATTAGATAGCTCGTAATGATGACTTTTGTTTGTTGTTAACATAGAGAAAATAATCATTGATTAACTTAGAATTGCGTAGAATTGAATATCCTCCGACTGTTGGTTTGGGATGTGAAACTTTCAGTTGAGTAATAACAAGAATCAATAACTGAATATAAGAGTTTGATACAAGAGGTATTCCCGATGCTTTGCCATATCTCTCTACTGATTTTCCTAAGTATTTATCAATAGTTTTTACTTTACTTTATCAAATCAATCTATTTCTTTAAATAAGTTACTGCTAAAGTTTTTGTTTGAGTAAATTAGTTCCTGTAACCATCTCTCTGAGGAATCGACACCCCAACTATACTGCGATAACTTCAAGTATATTTTGGGCGTAATCAAGTATTGAACATCAAATAGACATCGTCCCAGGGGCGGTCATTCCTAATCGACCAGCATACCAAAGTAATCCCGAGGAAACTAAGGAGCTCCAAAGGCAAGTAGAGGAATTGATGAGCAAAGGGTACGTACGGGAGAGCATTAGTCCGTACGCGGTTCCAGTCTCGTTGGTACCAAAGAAAGATGGTACATGGAGAATGTGTGTGGATTGTCGAGCAGTCAACAATATCATTGTAAAGTATTGCCACATTATCTCAAAGTTATATGATATGTTAGATGAATTATATGGGTCTTATATTTTTTCTAAAATTGACCTTAAAAATGGGTATCATCAGATTATGATGCGGGAGATGGATGAATGGAAGTATGTTTTTAAAACAAAATATGGACTATATGAGTGGCTTGTGATGCCATTCGGGCTTACAAATTCCCCAACACTTTTATGTGTCTAATGAATCATGTTTTGCGTGCTTTTTGGGGAAATTAACGTCGTATATTTTGATGATATTTTAGTGTACAAAATGAATTTAGATAAGCATGTAGGACATGTGTTATATGTGCTTGATGTTTTGAGAAAAAAATTGTTGTATTCGAATCTTAAAAAAATATAAATTTTTGCATGGAAAAAGTTTCATTCCTGGGGTTTGTCATTAGTGATCAAGGTATTGAGGTCGATGAGGAAAAATTTAAGGTCATTCGTGAGTAACCTATACCTAAGAGCATCACTGAGGTTAGGAGCTTCCATGGACTAGCCAGTTTTTATAGGAGATTTATAAAAGACTTAGCACTATTGCAACACAACTTACTGAAGGCATAAAGAAAAGTATGAGTTTTCATTATGGGGAAGAACAAGAAAGTGCCTTTAAACTCTCTAAACATTGTTTATGTTCTACGACTATTTTAGCCTAACCTAACTTTAACCAAACTTTCGAGATTAAGTGTGATGCTTCAGGTGTTGGCATTGGAGCAATTCTTATGCAGGATCGACGTCCCATAGCTTTCTTTAGTGAAAAGCTAAATGGCATGGCGCTACGGTACCTGACCTATGACAAAGATTTTTTTGCCCTAGTCAAAGCTTTGAAGACTTGGCATCATTATCTCTGGCCAAAGGAGTTCGTGATTTACACTGACCATGAGTCTCTGGGGTATGTCAAAGGTCAATGAAAGCTTAACAAAAGGCATGCCAAATGGATGGAGTTCGTGGAGACTTTTCTATATGTCATTCGATATAAGCCAGGTAAGGAGAATATGGTTGCTGATGAGTTGTCACGCACGTATGCTTTTTGACCGGTGCAATCACACGCGTATAACGCAAGCGCACGTATCGTTCAAGTAGTATAAAAAGTATCGATCCCACGAGGACTTATTACCTAAGCTATTAATTTATGAAGCCAAACTTTTACAAGTATCTAATGGATTGATTGTTTGATTGGGTTGTGACTTTAAATTTAAAAAAATTAAGAGAAATAGCGCGAAAGTAGATTGAGGAAAAAAATAGATTGATGAAAATTCAATATTAATAAACTATCAAGGGTTGTGAATCATTCCAATATCTTTTTAAAGATGAAGTGGTTATTTTACGTTTGTGTAATATATTAGTTTACTAACCTACGAAATTCTGCAAAAGCCTTTGTCGATGGTCAGATGCAAATACCCAGTGTAACCCAATTAATCATATGTCTATGTCAACCAAGTTACCTGAATTCATTAAGATTAAGTTCGAATTATGGCCACCCCCGCCCGACAGGTATATGTCTATCCTGTAAGGAAATCTATTAAAGGTTTATCTATCCTCAAGGAAGATCGTGGGCTATTAAGTCTAAGGCTGAAACCTAAAATTCCTTCGTCAAGTTTATTTTAAGTTTACCAGATCAATCTTATTAGTGGCCATTTAACAAGAAGTATTAAGCTTAAGACTTAATAATTAAATCTTTATATTACCCAAACTATAAAATAACCCATTATGAACCGGTGATATTGGAATTCATCACAACCCCAGATAACAGACTTAGTTACGACACATATATAAGGCTAGTAAAAGCTTAAATAAAATAAAAGATATAAAGTAAATGACGGAAAGTAAATGCGGAAAAGTAAATACTGGAAATTAAAAATGTAAAAGTACAATAAAAGAAAATGCTGAGGTTAAAGGATCCACTTTTATCACTACTATTTTAGATTTCTCCCTTATTATAATATATAAACTTTGCGTGATAATTACCAACCAGCCATTTAGGCGGTATCCTGATTAAGTCAAAAAAAATTTAATTACCAACCGACCAATCAGGCGGTATCCAGTTTAGTCAGGTTAAAGTCAATTTCAATAATTACCAACCGACCAATAAAGCGGTATCCTTATTATTTCAGGTTTTAAATAGTTTATATATTATAATTAAGGGAGATTAATCTAAATAATAGTAATAAAAGCTTTACCTTTTACCCCAGCAGGGGGGAGTTACCTCCTCATTACTGAAAAGTAAAGAAAAGAAAGTACTATTGCATAAAAGTAAATTGCTGAAAAGTAAAGACTTAAAAGTAAAGAAAAGAAAGTGCAAATGAGAAAATTAATTACTGAAAGATGTAAATAAACAAACAAGATACAATCTTCTTAGTATTCTTAAGGAATTACATAAAAGAAGGTATGAAATGAAATGGAAAATTTGGCCTTCTATTTATAGGCAAAAAATGGCTCGTGCGTCGCGCCGCGCAACCCTTGTGCGTCGCGACCCGCCGTGATTTACGGCGCAAAAATTAGATCTGGTGACATGTGTCCTGGCGGCACGGCAGCTGAATGATTGTGCTGTTGTGGCGATGACGTGCCGATGTGGATTGTCGGTAGCATGTGATGGTGACACGTGGCAAGCGCACGTTAGCATGATTTGATGTGATATTGACACGTGGCAGGCGCACGTTAGCAGATTTGGTGCACGTTTACAGCCGGAGCATTTTAGAAAAACTTCTCTGATTGGTCCACGTGTCTCGGCGCACGTTAGCAGACTCCGACGCACGTTAGCGGTCGCGACGCAGGCTGCGCGTCGCGATGCCCAAATAATAATTTTGCCACTTTTGTCCGTTTTTCACTATTTTGGCCCCGAATCACCTCTAGAGAGTCCTGAAACTTTATTTATCTACAAAATAACATAAAACACATCAAAATATTCACAAAAGTCAAGAAACTATCCAAATTATTAGGTCAAATGAGTGGAAAATAGTGATACATTTACCACTCATCACTTTACTTACGTCATTGAGTTCTAAATTTCTTGGTTTTGAATTTATCAAGGACTTGTATGCAAACGATCATGACTTTGTTGAGATTTACAATGCATGTGAAAAAGGCACATGTGATAAATTTTATAGACAATATGATTTTTTATTTAAAGAGAATATATTGTGTGTGCCTAGTTGTTCTATGCGTGAGTTATAGGTACATAAATCTCATAGCGGAGGTCTTATGGTTCATTTTGGTGTTAAAAAAACTTTTGATATCTTGCATGAGTATTTTTATTGGCCTAAAATGAAGAAACATGTCATGCATATTTGTGATGGGTGTATTACTTGTAGGAGAGAAAAATCTAAATTTCAACCACATGTGCTTTATACATCGTTACCTATTCCCCATGCATCATGGGTAGATATTTCCATGGAATTTGTGTTAAGATTGCCTATATTTGTTGTCGTTGTTATTTTAGTAAGTTGGCACACTTTATTTCATATCACAAATAAGATGATGCCACACACATTGTTGACTTTTTTTTACGGGGTTGTTCGTTTACATGGCGTGCCTCGAAATTTTAAGTCACTTTTGGAAAATTTTATGGGGTAGGCTGGGAACTAAACTATTATTTTCCACCACTTGTCACCCACAGACTGACAGTCAAACCAAAGTCGTTAATCAGACATTGTCCCAACTAATGCGTAATATTATTTCTAAGAATTTGAAGTCATGGGAATAATGTTTACCTTTTATTGAGTTTGCATATAATCGTAGTATTCAATCAACTACTTCATATTCTCCTTTTGAAATTTTGTATGGTTTTAACCCACTAACACCTCTAGAATTATTGCCTTTGCCCATTGATGAGAGGGTTAGTCTGGAAGGTAAGCGCAAGGCCAATTTGGTCAAGTCCATACATGAGAAAGCACGAAAACACATTGAGAGGAAGAATGAACAATATGCCTCGCATACCAACACGGGTAGACGCCATGTATCATTCGAACTAGGCGATTGGGTTTGGGTGCACATGCACAAAGAGCGATTTCCAAAGCAACGACAGTCCAAACTCAAACCCAGAGGCGATGGCCCATTTTAAATTCTTGAGAAAATCAATGATGATGCCTAGGAAGTGGATTTTCCAGGTGAGTATAATATTTTTACGTCATTTAATGTTTCCAACCTCTATTTGTTTGATGCAGATTCTAGGTCGAATCCTTTGAAGAAGATGGGGAATGATGAGACACAGCACACGGATGGACCACCACTGTGCATGTCCCAGAAGGTCCAATCATGAGGTCTCGAGCTAAGAAGATTTAGGAAGCAACGCATGGATTCATACAAAGGACCATATCTAACTATTCTCGAGACTCTACGACATTGAGTATGAGCTTGAAGCTAGATGAACCCGTGATGGTGAACTTTATTCAGGTCGTGGAGCAACAAGATACTTAGGCCTATTTTATTATAGTTATTTGTTAATTACTATTGTTTTATTTAGGGTTTGACATTTATTTTAATTCGGTCCTTTATTTATGTTTGGGCGTATTACTTAGGATTTATTATTTTATATTTGGGAATTAGGTTAATCGTGCATGGGTTTGCACGTCAGGATAACTTAGGTTAGCTTTAGGATACAAGTTGTAGACATGTGGGTAGTTTCTTCTTTTTGTAATTTATGGTTTAGGGTTTTGGTTGAAGCATCCATATAAAAGGCTAACTTTTGGTTATGTTTTGGATAACTCTTCTTTAATAAAAATACATCAAATTTGTGACCTTTGAGAAACCCTCAATTTGTTCTTACTGGTTTTGGCTTATCAAAGGTCTGCTAACCCTTTGTGGCTCCCCATTAGCACTATAGGTTTCTGTTGCTCGTTCTTCAGAGGTTTAGAGTTTTCAACCGTATTGTCTTGGCCTTCTTGGGATCGATTTCAGTCTTGTGTTGCTTGGCTTGTTCCAGGTTGGTTCTTATCAGAACACCATAGCAGAATAATATTGTAGAAAGGAAAAATTGGACCCTACTAAACATGATGAGATATATGTTTAGTTACAGTTCACTACCTCGTTAATTCTAGGGATATACATTACAGACACCAATGTATATCCTTAATGTAGTTCCATCTAAGTTTGTTCCTTAGACACCTTTAGAGTTGTGGAGCGGTCTTATAGCTAGTTTATGAAATTTTCGCATATTGGGGTGTCCAGCATATGTGCTAAAGAATAAGACTAGAGATGGCAAGCAGACCCGGACCCGGCCCGGATCCGCATGGACCCGGACAATCCGGGTCCGGGATTAAAATATCCGGACTCGAGTCTTAAAAATTAGGACCTGGGCGAATCCGGATCCGAACCCGGGATCACACGGGTCCTGCCCGGATAGACCCGAGCCTGGAAAAAAAAAATAAAAATTAAATATAATAAATTAAAATATAATGAAAAATATAAAATAATATGCATATATGTAAAAAATATAATATAATATAATTAAAAATATATAAAAGAATTGAAATAAAACTAATAAAATTGACAAAATCCAAATATAAATATAAAATAATATAATTAAAAATTTAAAAAAAATAAAAAATAATAAACCGAGTATCCGGATCCGGACCTGGTAGACCCGAGTCTGGATTGGGTAGACCCGGGTTCGGACCTGTGTATATTTACCCGGGTCCGAAATCGGACCCGAGGTAACGAAAATGCTTCCGGATTCGACCGGACTCGGGTCCGGATCCGAATTTTGCCATCCCTAAACAAGACTACAAAGCTGGAACCACGGTCACATGTGTGCATATTTATATGCTATCCTAAGAAAATTGGGATTGGTTTTTTCTATAGTTTAGAAGATAACAAAGTGTTTGTATCGACTAACATTATGTTTCTTGAGAAGGACTAAATAAGAGAGTTCAAACATCGTAGTAAAGTAATACTCGAGGACTTACTTACTAGGTCGACCAATACACGGTCCATAATGGTTGTTGACAATAACGTAGTACCTTCGACATCTGAGCGTCAGATGTAAGTGCATTAGAACTATCTACAACCTAGATGTAGTGGGAGGATTTTGCGACAACCTAATCGTTATTTAGGAATTGGAAAGGTACAAGTTGTCATATTCATTGACGGTGTAATAGAATATTCTAATAAAGAAAAATGGCTTAAAACCATGAATCTCGAGATGGAGTCGATGTACGCCAACTCGATCAGAGAACTTATAGACCAACCTGATGGGGTAAAACTTATAGGTTGCAAGTGGATCTATAAGAGAATAGAGGAGTAGATGGAAAGTTACAGACCTTCAAAGCTAGACTAATGGTCAAGGGTTATACCCAGAAGTACTCTTCCATCTATTGTCACATAATACGACTATGAGATATGGCAAAAGGATGTCATGAAAACATTCTTGAATGACATTCTTGATAAATGTATTTATATGGTACAACTAGAGGGATTCATTGCCCAAGATCAAGAGCAAAAAGTTTGCAACCTGCAAATGTCCATTTATAGACTAAACAAGCATCTTGATCTTGGAACATAAGAATTGATCCTTATATATACAAGCGCATTATTAACAACAAGGTGGGTTTTCTTGTATTGTACGTCGATGATATTTTACTCATTGGGAATTATGTAAAAGTATTATCGGACGTAAAATCCTGACAAGTTAATTCATAAAAAATGAAAGATTTGGAAGAGGCCAGTAATGTACTTTAGATCTAGATTATTCAGGATCATAAGAGATGATATTTAGCTTTATCTCAAGCATCATATATCAACAAGATCCTTGTACGATCTAGGATGCAGAATTCCAAGAAAGACAATTTACGTTTTCGACATGGAATTCATCTGTCAAAGGAACAGACTCCTAAGACACCTCAAGCAGTTGAGGAAACGAGACATATCCTATATGTCTTTGTAGTTTGTAGTCTCATGTATGCTATGTTATGCACGAGACTAGACATCTTCTTTGCCGTGGGAGTAGTCGGTAGATTTCAGTCTAACCCAATATTAAGATCATTGGGTGATTGTGAAGCACATTCTCAAGTATCTTAAGGATACGAACCTTAGAGGATATACTGATTCTGATTTTTAGACGGATGTAGATTCTAGGAAATCGACATCCAGTTTAGTTTTCAACCAAAGTGATGGAGCTATTGTGTGAAGGAGCATAAAGCAATATTGTATTGCTGACTCCACCATGGAGGCTGAGTATGTAACAATTTGTGAAGCAACTAACGAAGTGGTCTCGCTCCTTAAATTCTTAGGAGATTTAGAAATTTTTCTAGATATGGAAAAACCGCTCACACTTTATTGCGATAATAGTGGTGCAGTATTGAACTCTAAAAAAACAAGAAGTCACAAAGAGGAAAATATATAGAGAGGGAATATCATCTCATTAGGGAGATAGTAAAGATGAGAGATATTACATGTCAAGAAGATAGCATATGTAGAGAACCTGGCTAATCCGTTTACAAAGACTTTGACGACTAAAATTTTTAAAGGTCACTTAAGTGTATAGGATTATATGACATGTAGTATTTGCTATAGTGTAAGTGGGAGATTGTTGGGATATATGCCATAGGGCTTCATGCAATATGTAAACGAAATTATTTTAAATTAATAAATGACGCATTATTCATATATCAAATTATTTTGATTTAATTTGCATATTATAAATCAACTTGTATACCCTGATTACTTGTGTACATTCAAACTTTGTGTATGAGTGTCTTGCACTGGAGGATCTAAGTCTAAAATTAGTAATTTGAAATAATCCATAAAGAGAAAACAAAATGGGAACTTTGTTTGTGGTTTATCTATAATTACGATCCATTTTATAAATGCATAACAACTTGATCCGAGATCGTTCATGTGGTGGCATGAGAATGAAGACACCTTATATGATGTGATCATATAGGATTGGACCTAGACAGAAATGAAGTACTTTTAATATCCGTTAAACAAAGAAATTCATATCAGCCTAATAGATGATTATATATAGATTTATATGAATCCTGAGTGTACTACAAACTCATGTATGACAGGCTATGTCCTTTGATTTAAAAAAGATGAGGTTGGTGAAGATATCCCAACTAATAGCTACGTACTTTGGGGACATGGTTCGGTATGCGGCTGAGAATATTTTACATAGATATAGATTCCACTCATTCTTGCGAGAAGTAGATGAGTATTTTCCTTAAGGGTTGATCCGGTACTTGAACGGTTAGAAAACTCAAGTCTTTCTATTACGAATAGAAAGATTAATATTCATAATAGTTATAAATAAATCATCCATTAGAGAATCAACGGTACTTAAAGTACAATAAATAATTAGAGGGGTATAACAGATATTATGACCCGACTTTAAATATAAGATACTCGTAGAGGGTCATATATAAGTAATGATTATATCGATGGACATCAACGTAGTTCGGTTTATATAAAATATATACAGTGACGAGAGTGCAGTTTTAGGTCTTTAGTTAAATAACCTATATTTAATATTTCAGAATAATAAATTTAAGAGTTTTAATTAATATTTCGGGATTATTGGAGCTCGGAACTATGGGTCTATTTGGTCATGTGCTAGGTCGATATACTATAGTAAATCAAATAATAATTCGATAGTTCAATTATAAACTCACATGCATAATAATTTGTTATGCCAAAGTTATTAATATGATTAATAATTATAGTCACATATGAAAACTATGTTAATTGAGTTTAATTTAATGTTTTTCAAAAATTCATGATTATGAGATAATCATTTGAGAGTTTAAATTTGAACTAATTAAATAACGTTTGAAAATTAAATACAAAAAAATTGAATTTATTAAGTATATATTGAAATTTAATTTCAATGCACATATTATTTCAAAATTTAAGTTTTAATGGTGGGTATTTAAATTTAGTTTGTTTTTCATTAAGACATTTAATCAAAATTTTGTTATTACAAAATATGGAGGGTCGTCCAAAATTGTGACTAAGGTTAGAGGTTATTGTTGTAATTTTAATTACAATTAACCTAACCTAAATCCTATCATATAAAAGACAAAGTTTGTTTGGTTTTTAAAATATAAATCACATTTGCAAAACCCTAGCCACCTTCTTGTTCTTCATTCTCTCAAAAATGTAAGAAAAAAATTGTGTGACATATTTTTTTCTCTAAAGAGTTTAGAGAATATAAATTGTGGGTGAAACCCACACTTAGATTTTTTGATAACGAGACATAATGCACAAGACGTTGTGGTATATACGAAATCGCCATCATCTTCCTCCGTCCTTCACTCACGACAGTGAGTAAAATTCTGCTCACTGCCTCTCGGATTTTGAGGTTGTTTTGGCCTGTTTGTGTTATAAATTTTATGTACAAAATTTTAGGAACATAGAGGGTAGATTCAGTGTTGTCTTTGGGCTGTTTCATAGGTGAAAAACACTCATAATTGTTACGGAAAATTCAACATCGTTAGCAAATTTTTACGATACTGTAGCAGTGGATAATAACTATGAACACAGTAACATGAACAGTAGTAGTGAATAGTAACTGCAAACACTATAGTGTGAACAGTAAAAATTTTCGTGTTCACGATACTTAAAAAAATAAAAATAAAAAAGATCGTATCCGGATTCAACATAAGAGGGGAAATAACAGAGAAACATTTCAAGGTCGATCCCAGGGCCAAAATGCGTTTTCGCTGCTTGAGGAGTCCTTCTGTGAAAAGTCTGCGCATCGATTCCTATATCTAGGGCACCTCCAATTGATGAGGAGGTTGATTCTTATGTTTGGGGAACTCTTTGAAGGGAACACTATCCACAATGAAGTGGGCACTTCACATCTCAATTATCTGCGATAGTAAACTGCTGCATCATCCTCCTAGTGATTTATATTCCTCCAGTCCTTGCAGTACCTTAGGGGAGTATAGAGCAAAAATGAAGAAGATGGAGCAAACTTGGGGACAAAACCTTGTAATAAGTGTTACTGGTGGTTTGCAATATGCAACAATCACTAGACATGGAATTACTTGCAATGTAAATAAGCCGAGTCAATACATGGGAAGTCCAAAGCAAATACACTGGAAGAGGTATAAAGGAATTCTTAGGTATCTTAAAGAAACTTCCAATCACTTATATTCTTCACTCCAAATAGTGAATTCAATCTACTAGTATACATAGATGTTGCTTGGGCAGATAAAGACGTAGGAAGTACATAGGAGGATATTGAAGAAATTATTATTTTTTTACTTGATAAATAGCATAAGTACTATTTAAAATGAAAACTTTGAATATGTTATATTTTCCACTTGTAGTTTGAAAATTATTCACTTTTCTACCTGTTAAAATGAAAAAGTGTACAAATTATCCATTTAATTTAGAGAAAAATATTTGTTTTTCATCTCATAAAAATATAAAAATGAACACATTTAAAACATCATTTGGAAAAGAGAATACTTTCAAAATTTTATGGTAAACAGTACTTACGCTATTTATCAAGTGGAAAATTGATAATTTCTCGCGACTATTGTATCTACTTAGCATGGAAATATAATTTCATGGAGCTCAATAAAACAAAAGATTATTTCATGGTCTAGCATTGAAGCTGAGTGCATGTCCTTATGTCACATTGCTATTGAAAGTAACCTGGTTATGCTCTCAACTTCTTGAACTGAGATTTAAACCTCAAAGAATACATTGAGTGTTGTGTGATAATCAAAGTGATATAGCTTTAGCTATGAATCCTGTTTATCGATGTTCATTACATCAGGAACAAGGTGGCTGGAAATGAGATTGAACTTATGTTTGTGCCAACTCAAGAACAAGTGGCAGACATAATGAAAAAGACGCACTCTCAGTTCACAAGTTCAAATATTTGAAAGACAAGTTGCAATTCCAACAAGGCAATGCAGTTTGAGAGGGGTGTTAGAAAGAAAATGTTCTTCAGTAAAGGTTGAAAATATGACCGATGTAGATGTTTGTTATTACGAATCAAGTGTTTGAAGAAATGTCAGCATTTGAATATTTGAAGGAATGCTAATGCGTGTATGGGCCCACGCATCAGATTTGTATGAGAACATGACTTGGGGACTCTATCTGGCCCAAAGTAGTATCATGGATTGCCAAGCGAAACCCAAGCATGGTGATATAATTCAAGTACAATAGGGACTACATCTAATCTCGGAAATCTAGGCACTCCTAATTCAGTCCCTACTCTACTACCCTTTCCTAAACATGATTGGAATACGACTTTTCTAAGGAGTCCTAAACCGACTAATGGGCTGTTTCATAGCTTATAAAAGGAGACGGGATCCAAGGGATTGATTCATTCAAGCTTTGGCTCTAGCACTCAAGTTCCCAAAGCATACATAACTCCCTAAACACCAGCGTACCGCCCTCACAGCAATCTACGAAGGGCACGATAACTCTCTGCCTTACTCTTCTATTTCTTTTCGCTCATCATCATCACTGATTTAAGCGTCGGACTGCCTACGACATCCACCACACCGATGGGTAGTTACTCCACGCTTATTTTACTTTATTTTGCAGGATCGCTAGTGCCCAAATCATATAAATTCTCGATTGTAGACCAAAGGCGAAATTCAGCGTCTATAATTTGACGCCCATCGTGGGGATCCGATGACATAACGTCTGCTCAACTAGCTACTTTGCAATAACGATCGCGGGCGTTGGAAGGAGAAAACGTCACAAAGCGGAGCACCAACACCAGTCTCCAAAGGTAGTTGGAGCAGATTGCATATTCTCAGCACCGGAGATTCTACCATCAGCCCAGTGGCTCCGTGCTCCAAACTAAAATAACTGGAACGTAGTGCGTCTTAAGCAATACGACAGGTAGCCCCATCAGACAAATAGTCAGAGGCTAGCCACTCGACAATAACTTCTCTCTTACTAGGGGACACGAGGCTACCTCATGATTGACTTTACTTAGGCACTTGTCAAGTTTTGAAAAACAGAGTATTGAATAGAAACGATCACAAGGCAAAAGATCACACATAGAGGAGATAAATAAATTCAAAAGGATAAATCTATATTCATTCATCACTTGAAATTTTCATTACAAACTATAAATTAGGTAAGCTCATGAGCCTATAAACAAAAAACTAAGTACAAGGAAAATTCAATCCTCGATGACTTTGGGATTTGCGGCTTCAGAATGAGGGATCATAATGGAAGAGACATCATAGGTTCTAGCAATGGGATCAACCTCTGGAGCAGGAGCTTTCTCTTCAATCCGACCAGACCTTTCGCCAATCTCCACAACCTTTTTTCAGCTCCTTGGAGAACCTCCTCCATCCAAGAAAATTTCATCTTAATCTCAGCCTCCCCTCCCCCCCGACCTCACAACTGCCTAGATCCTTCGAAGCATCCTCCTCTCCCTCTCATTATCTTCACCATCATTCGAAAGGCAAAAGCCCGCTTCCAGCCAAACATTTTCCTTAATCCATTTTTTCGAGGTCGATGTGTGGTGTTGCGCTTCTTTGAAGAAGTACTATCCCCAAATGACACCTTTACTACCAGGGTTTGAGGTTCATCAGAGGTTAACTTATGTAACTCCCGAAGGGCAGGGTCTACTTTTTACCCATTCCTCTTAGCCTTCTTCCATTTCTTATTGGCCATGATTTATTCAATGGAGGGTAGCTTCACTTGACCCGACATGACTTCAGCTGTGCAAAAAAATTCCTCATGTGTTAGCGGCTTTAAAAATAGAAGCCTTCCAAATAGGAGTCGATATGACCAAGTGCCCACTACCACGGCCAATATAAGCTTACTAAGTGCCAATATGGTACATTCCTTATCAAAAAATTCCTTCCACAATTGGGAGAGCCTCCATCTCATCTCTTATAGGACAGACCTCTAATTCCTTTCGGGAACAAGTAAATTGAGGATGAACTTTGTGTTTGAGAAGACGCTGGTGGTGGTGTCAAAGACCCGCTTGCATAAAAGACCCGTAAAAAAGAAACAAATAAGCCATAGTCAATAAAAAAGAAATTACTAAGAGTAACAAAAGAAAACTCTCACTCGATGGACTTCAATGCTAGGGGATTTGGCCAGCTCCAGCCGACTCGAAGACACTTTCTCCCCTCACAAAGAAGTAAAACTTCTACCAGTCTCCTCTATCATTGGTCATGAGCCCCAGCACTAGATGCTCATTCTTCTGGCGAAGATACATATGGTATCTCCCAGTCTCCGTCAAATGTTTCTTCTAGTAATAAGTGTATAGTAAATCCCTCTGTCCAAACTCGAACTCCATACGCTCAATCAATAAAAATATCCTCCAAATGTTGAGCATCAACTGTGAATGGGCCAATTCATAATGGTTCAACACCTCTCATACTAACCTAGGCATTGGGAACCTTAACCAATCAGCAAAAAGGCATTCGTAGAACCCTATCCAATCGGGAATTTTATAGTCTATGCTCTCATTCGACATTACCAATCTGATTTCAATCGATACAGAAAATCTATACCTCAATCTCATCTCCCTCATCGATTGTTCGGTCACTCGACTGGCTGGGTTCCTGGTAAAAAATGTTTATTGGTGCACTTGTACTTGGAATCCCACTTGACTCCCCTCGTAGCAGGTAAGTGTTGGGATTTATGTCCTAGAGCTTCATGTATTGTAAACATAATTATTTTTTGTAATAATAATAAATGCATTATTCATTTTATCAAAGTTGTTTGATTTATATCGCATATTGTCCAATTGTCTTGTTTACCTTGATTACTCTTGTACCTTTAGACTTAGTATATGCTTGATGCACAAGAGGATTTAAGTCTAAAGTTAGTAATCTAAATAGTCCATAGAGAGCGAACAAGGAGGGTACTTTGTTTGTGGTTTATCTATAGTTGCGGTCCATTCTATACTTGTATGACGATCTTGATCCGGGATCGTTCATGTAGTGACATGGGAATGTATGCACCTTGTATGATAAGATCATATAGGACTGGACTCAGATAAATACGAATTTCTTTTAATATCCGTTAACCAAAGAAATTCATTTTATCTAATAGATGGTCATATATGGATTCGATCTTAATCCTGAGTGTATTACGAACTCCTGCATGACAGGCTATGTCATTTGATTTACTATGGTGAGGTTGGTGTTGCATTCCCGGCCAATAACTACATATTTTGGGGATATGTTTTGGTTTGTAGCTGGGAACGTTTTACATAGATATGGAATTCACTCATTCTTACGAGAAGCAGATGAATATCTCTTTTAAGAGTTGATTCGAGACTTGAACAATTTGAGCGCTCAACTTTTCTATTACGAATAGAAAGTATTTTATATTCATAATTGTTATGAATTAATTGTTCATTATAGAATCAATGGTTCTTAAGAGACAAAATATTTAGAGGGGTTTAACAGACTTATGACCCGGCTCTATTTATGAGATATTCGTGAAGGGCTATATCCATATGTAATGACTATATCGATGGACACCGAAAATGTTCGGTTTACTTAATCCATCTACGATAACGAGAGTTCAACTTCGAGTTTTTAGTGGAATAATGCGGAGTTAATAATTCGTAATATTTGATTAAAGAGTTTAATTAATATTTCGGAATTATTGGAGCTCGGAACCGTAGGTCCATTTGGTCCCCGTGCCACCTCGATTAACTGTAGAAAACCTAATATAATTAGATTGTCTAATTATATGCTCACATTATATTTATTTATATATTATTAATAAGATTAATAATATTTATTGTCACAAATGAAAACTATGTTAAATTAGTTTAACTTAATATTTTCTAGAATTATTTGATTATGAGATAATCAAGTCTTGATTATGAGATAACCAAGTTAGTAATAATTATGAGATAATTACTACAACATAATTGAAGGTAAATAAATCATTATTAATATATTGATTTTTATTTACCATTGGAGACAAAGCCATATGGCTTACCATGTCATCCAAGCAATTATGTCTATTAGGTGGCTTGGATACACCTAATAGTTTTGTCATTAGCTAATGCATTTTATACTTTGGTATGGCCTCCACATTTATGTGTTTGCCATTGAAAGAAAGCATTAAATGCTTAATGACAAAGCCATTGTCTTTAGCTTAACATTTCTTATGCTTTGGTATGACATTCACATTTTTGTGTTGGCCATGGCAAGAAAGCATTAGATGCTTAATGACAAGGTTAGTTGGCTTGTGTAAGAGAATATAATCTCTACCATTTCTCTCACTTCCTAAGGTTAACACTTTGCATTCATTCACACAATTGTTATGAGAAAAGTTTTGAGAGAAAATATAGATAGTTCTAGCATTCACAAGTGTTGTGAAATTCCTAAAGCCAAACACCATTGTGACATCTTAAATATCTAAATAGTTTAGAGGTTTAATCTTTGTGAGTGAAGCCCACACTTCGGTTTGTTGGTTTCGAGTCATAGTTCGGAAGATCGAGTGGTTGATCCAAGTGTTTGACACCAAATGATTGATCTTGGCTACTACAACAAAGGGAGAAGGCAAAGAAAATTTTGAAGATCTATACCGGACCCGGTGCCACCACAAGCAACTTCCGCTGCTATAAGGAAAGTCATTTCCTACAGTAAGGTCCTACGAAGTCTAACATCTTTAGGCACTCCTAGAGGTGGCTCGACTATTTTCAATACCCTAGCATCACTGCACTGTCCATACGAGCTTTTAAGACCGTCTCCTTCTCTAGACGAATCACTAGACCTATAGCCTCTATCAGGTGACCTATAATACATCTCTAAAGGGTTATCACTAGAGCCAATCAAACTTTCACTCAACATTACTTCATGTGAAAGAGTATTCAAGCCTATAAACTAGTAATGGTCTCGATCTCTATGACCTAAGGATTAAAAAACCATAATTCTCAAACACAATTCGTTAAATTTTACTAAAACCCTAATGATCAAATTACCTAATTAATCATGAAAAGCTTGACTCTATTCTATGAAAATTTAATAAATGGAAAAACACCGAGAGAGGGGATAAGGAATACCTTGAAGACTGGGAAAGCACTTCCAAGTTGTAGAAACACGAGAGTTGTTGTGAATGAAACAAATGAGTCTCCCAACCTCACTTATGCCCACTTCTCATTTGGAGCTTCATTTTCCCACCTAAAGCCACTTCGAACCGCATTGTAGGGTTCCAATTGTGAACTATCAAACATAGGCCCAAAGCCCATGAAGGCCTATTTATTAACTCCAGTGAGCCCAACTAGGCTCAATGCATAGGTGAGGGCAAGCCTCGACATCACTTAGGGATATTTTGGGACACTGAGAAAAGTAATTATGGTCGTCTGGGAGAGGGTAGCCTCCTAAAACCTCCGACCAAGATCAAGAGCGTCAGTGTTCTCCAGTCGATGAATAAATGCGCCTATTTGGCTCAGAAACATGAGAAACGTCCATCTTCCCCAGTCGACGTAATAACACACTCATTGATCTCTAATCATCCCAGAAGATCAAGTGGCACTTTCCCTCCATGGTATTTTCTCCAAACTACGTGGGATTACTGTCTCTTTTCCCAAATCGACCTAGATGGACATTTGTTGATATCAAAAGACCTTTCTTTGAGATATGATAGGGCTATCATATGCCTTAGAAGACATGAAAATATACCTATTTAAGCTAGATGACATAACAGACCCTCGAGGTCCATCAATTGGTTCAGCCGACACAATCTTCAGTAGATAGGTAACGTGTTAGTACAACTAAATGTGTTTGTGGTTTAAGGCACACGAGCACACACCATGATATATTATGGCAGTTCTAGTCAACAAGGCTATTTCAGTCGACAAGAGTGGACGCAACCAGCATAGCCTCCGTTGACATAACAAAAAGACCCCAGTCGACATCAAACAAATGGTATGCTGCAGTTGAAGACTTGGACTGATAAGTGTGATTTATACTCACTTATTCCTACATTCTTAGCTTACTATTTTGTTAGATTCTATGTCATTTAATATATTTTATAGTTTATTTTATGTTTTATTCGTAGGAAGTATTGAAACATGGATCGTGGAGTAATTGGACTTGTTTTGGGACCTTAAGGACGCATCGGAAGTATGCGGGAAAATAGAAGACGTGAAAAATCATTATCCTAAAATTTGGCCTGGCGTCGCGACTCCCATTGTAGCGTCGCGACGCCCATACAATATTACCATACATATTTCCCAAGATTTACATGACGCGATGCCAATACCAGCGTCGCGACGCTGCGATATAAGCCCAAAAACATATGGAATTGTTATTTTTACAAGCATAAGGACTCTAAGACTTCCCTATAAATATGTAAGCTCATACAAAACCCTAAAGAGAAGACCAATACATAACTCAAGAGTCAAACCACATATTTTAGAGAGATCCAAAGAGAAAGATTGAAGAGCGACAAGAGGAGACGAATGCGGCGACGTCTGAAGACGAATAGATTCGATTCGGGTTAAATCTTCTAGTTTCTTTCTTTAACTCTAATGATTTCTATTAGATTCATGACCCTATTTTCATTGTTATTATCTTTGGTCATGAAATAACGCTATTATTCTAGAGGATGATGTAGCCAATGCTTGAACCTATGTATTGATTGTCAATTTAATAGTTATGAAGTTTTATTTCAGTTTATTTATATTCTCTTGTGTTTAATGCTTCTTATTTGTTGGCCATAAATTGAGATGATGCATGTTTAGAATATATCACTCGAGAGAGGGGATTTTGAATAGGATATAGAGAATATAACCTAGGAGTTTTATAGAGTTCGGGAGAATATATAATTCCTTTGAAGTCGTTAACATATAATCACAGAGCGTAATGAATTGTTAATTATTAGATTTTTATAAGGATATCGAAGTCTGTAATTGATAATATATTCACTCGGCACTCGTGAGAGGGAGATAGAATAATTTAGGGTTCTTGGCTTATAAACAATGCAACAGAATAAAGATTGATTGACATAACAAATACATAGAGGATAGTTAGGTGAAATCAGACTCTAGAATCTCTCTCATCTTGGTTTATCTTAATTTAACGTTTTGATATTTTGTTTATTTAGTTTTTAATCTAAATTTAGTTACTTTCTAAATAAAGTTAGGTTTACTAATTATAGTACTTAGTGTGAGTTGAATACAATCCTTGTGGGTTCGACACTCTTTCATTTATCTTTATTAAAACTTGACACCGTACACTTGCGGTACGATATAAAATATCACAATATGGACCTTCATCTGGTTCAGACGACATTAAAGACTCCTCTGGACCTTCTACAAGTCTAGTACACTGGAGATTATCCTGGACCTTCATCTGGTCCAGTCGATGAGAAAATTTCCCATGACTCTGGTCGAGTCAAGATGGAGACTTTCACTATCACCTGGTCCATACGATGTTGAAGACTCTCCTAGAACTTCTTCGCGTCCAGTCGACTGGAGATTATCCTGGACCTTCATCTGGTTTAGTTGACGGGAACATTCCCAATGAATTTGGTCGAGTCAAGATGAAGACTTGGACCTTCAATTGGTCCAGACGACATAAAAGATTCCCCTGGACCTTTTTCAAGTCTAATTGACTGGAGATTATCCAGGATCTTCATCTTGTCAAGTCGACAGGAACATTCCCCGTGACTCTTGTAATGTTCGGTTGAAGACATGGACATTTACTTGGTCAAAACGATGTTGAAGACTCCCTTCGACATTCTTCAGGTCCAGTCGACTGAAAATTATCTTGGACCTTCATTTGGTCCAATCGATGGGAACATTCCTCATGACTCTTGTCGAGTCAGGTTGAAGACCTAGACATTCAATTTTCCAAACAACATAGAAGACTCCCATTGACCTTCTTCAGGTCCAGTCAATTGGAGATTATCTCGGACCTTCATCTGGTCCAGTCGATGGGAACCTTCCCCATGACTCTTGTCAAGTTAGGTTGAAGACATGGACCTTCACATGGTCTAAATAAAGTTGAAGACTCTCATAGACTTATTTAGGTCTGGTCGATTGGAGATTATCTTCGAACTTCATCTAGTCCAGTCGAAGAGAATATTCCCCATGACTCTTATCGAGTCAAGATGGAGACTTAGACCTTCATCTGGTCCAAAGGATGTCGAAGACTCCCCTAGATCTTCTTTATATCCAGCCGGCTGGAGATTATCCTGGACTTTCATCTGGTCCATGTTGGACAATTATGACCCATAACATCACTATTTGTACAAAATATGGTGTTGTTTTACAAATTAACTATGTGACAAAGGAAATTGCTCTTTTATCATTTGTAATTCGATTACCTGGATATATAAATAATAAAAGTCCGTATGATCAATTCCGGATTAATAAGTTATAAGACAATATTAATCCACGAAAGGTTTGATCATTAAATATCTCTAGTCGTAGTATTATCGAGACTGGACATCGATAATGCGGAATATGTTAGTATTACACTTGTGCGTGTTATGGAAGCGTAACAGCATAGTTCTCATATATTTGGGTATTGGATACTCATGCAAGTGTAATAGGAGGTTCTGTTTACCGATGGTACGGAAACAGCTTCGCTCTGGATAGACCCCTCGGAATCCCATTGGTAGTATGACTATGTGTCTATGGGAGTTCGAATCAGGATATGTGTATTTGGTCTTAGCCTGAGACTTGCATCGCTAATACTTGCGACAATCAGTATACTTTGGTTTTGGTCGTTCGAGGCTTTAACAGGTTCTTTGTACGCCTCTTCTGGGTATACTGATAATCGTAGTGTATTGGGTGTGATGTCAAGATGGAAGTATCACTTCAGTCATATGGAGATGATGGACATGTAGGGATACAGAACTGGTACTCTAAGTGCTATAGCCATCGGGGAAGTATGACTAGGTCATGACTTTCCGATCATAAAGAGACTAGTTGCTAGTAATTCGATATATGCTTCGTACGGGGCAGACACAACCTCAGGCCTAGCATGTGACATCTGATATTGGATTGTAATACGCAATACTACGTATGCTACGCCTGACAAAGATCTTATATTCCGTAGAAGAATATTTCTGGAGAATTGGGTAGGCACGGTGCTTTGCTAGAAGCCAACCATGTCTTGTAAATCGGTAAGAACGTGGTACCGGGTACGCACGTGTTCGGATAGTCCAATGACCGTATTTACTGCCAACATATCCAGGGATCTCTTGGGTCGCATCCCAAAGATTCACCGATGATATTTGACTCGAACAATATTAATCTGGGATTAATTAAGAGAGAGAAAATTAATCTGGGATTAATTATGGCAATAAATTAATATGGGATTAATTACCAAAGAGAAAATTAATCTAGGATTAATTGCGTCGAGAATTTATCTGGGATTAAATTCGTCTAGAAGAGAGAACGCGATTAATTTGGAATTAATCAACAAAGTAAATTTAATAGTTAAATTAGATTTTACTATTTATTTTATTTATTTATCTGGCATAAAAATCGGATTGAAGAGAGAGAACGATTAATTTGGAATTAATCGATTAAATGATATATTAGATATATTAAATGAAATCGGATTTCAAAGGGGAATTAAAATTGGATTTTAATTCGGGCGAACGAATTAATTTAGAAATAATTCGTAAGCGACTTTCGTAATAATTTTGCTGGGCATTATTATTTAATTAAATTAGATTTAATTGCGTCGCGACGGAAAATTCGTTTAATCGGATTAAACGAATCTGAGCCCAAAATATGTTTTGTAAGCCAACTAGATTTGGAATTAAATTGGTGGGACCCATGACTTACATCAATTGTCAACAATTGATATAAGTGGTTGGCAATAAAGTAAATTGGATTTAATACACATCATACCTACCAAGAAAAATTAATTAATGAATTTTTGGAAAATCAATTTTTTCTCTCTCTGTTTGGCTGAATGGCCATTTAATCTCCTCTCTTTCCTTTTTGGCAAAATGTGAATTGGCCTCTGATTTGTTTTCTTTTGAAGAATAAAAAAAAGTGTGGCCACTGACTTCTTTCTTAAGAAGATTAGCCGAAAGAAAAAGCAAATTCCCTCTGACTTTTGAAGTTTGGCCGAGAGGCCATTAATCTGCTTTTCTTTTTGGCGAGAAGCATTTGGCTTCTCTTATGAAGCATGGCTGAATGGCCTAATTTCCCAAGGGCCGATGGCTTCTCGTTCTCTTAGGCGAATTTGCTTCTCTTTGGGAGATAAAATTTGTTCCATTTTGTTCTTGTTAGCACATAAAGGAGTCAAGTGAAGGTGATAGGGATACTCACCCATGAGCTTGGAAGCTTCAAAATCCATGGAATTTTTGAAATCCTAAATCCGATCAATGTAAGTATTCTGCAACTTTCTTGATTAATTCACACAATAATCACTCTTAGAGATCCCGTGGCATGTCTACGACACTTACAGTCCAGTCGACAGAAAAATTCCCCATGTCTCTGGTCAAGTCAAGATGAAGACTTGGACCTTCACCGAATCTAGACGATGTTGAAGACTCCCTGGATCTTCTTTAGGTACATTCAACTGGAGAGTATCTTGGACCTTCATCTGGTCCAGTTAATGGGAACATTTCCCATGACTCTAGTCGAGTCAAGATGAAGACTTAGACCTTCACCTGATCTAGACGATGTTGAAGACTCCCATAGATCTTCTTCAGGTCCAGTCGACTGGAGATTATCCTGGACCTTCATTTGGTCTAGTCAACAAGAACATTCCTGATGACTCTTATCGAGTCAGGTTGAAGAACTAGACATTCATCTGGTCTAGATGACATAGAAGACTCTCTTGGAACTTCTTCAGGTCGAGTCGACTGGAGATTATCCTGGACATTCATCTAGTCCAGTCGACAGAAACATTCCCCATGACTCTTGTCGAGTCAGTTTGAAGACTTGGATCTTCCCATAGTCCAGATAATGTTGAAGACTCCATTAGATCTTCTTGAGGTCTGGTATGCTGGAGATCATCCTGGACTTTCATATAGTCTAGTCAACGGGAACATTCCCCATGACTCTTTTCGAGTCAAGATGGAGATTTGGACCTTCACCTAGTCCAGACGATGTTGAAGACTCCCCCGGATCTTCTTCAGGTCCAGTCGACTGGAGATTATCCTGGTCCTTTATCTGGTCTAGTTGACGAAAACATTCCCTATGACTCTAATCCAATCAAGATGAAGACTTAGACCTTCACCTGGTCCAGACGATGTTAAAGACTTCCCTGAATCTTCTTCAGGTCAAGTTGATTTGAGAATATCCTTGACCTTAATCTGGTCCAATTGATAGGAACATTCCCCATGACTTTATTCGAGTCAAGATGAAGACTTGAACCATTACCAGATTTAGATGATGTTGAAGACTCCCTTAGATCATCTTAAGGTCCAATCAATTGGAAAGTATCACGGACCTTCATATGATCCAGTCAGGTTGAAGACCTGGACCTTCATCTGGTTCAGACGACATAGAAGACTCCCCTGGACCTTCTTCAGCTCCAATCGATTAGAGATTATCCTGGACCTTCTTTAGGTCCAGTCGACTAAAGATTTTCCTGGACCTTCATTTGGTACAGTCGAAAGGAACATTCCACATGACTCTTGTCGAGTCAGGTTGAAAACCTGGACCTTCAATTGGTCCAGGTGACATAGAAGACTCCCATAGACCTTCTTCAGGCCTTGTCGACTGGTGATTATCCTAGACCTTCAACTGGTCCAGTCGACGAGAATATTCCCTATGACCCTTTTCGAGTCAGGTTAAAGACCATGACCTTCAATTGGTCCAGATGATATAGAAAGCTCATCTGGACCTTTTTCAGGACTACAGATTATCCTACACCTTCTTCTAGTCCAGTCGACGGGAGCATTCCCCATGACTCTTATCGAGTCAGGTTGAAGACTTGGACCTTCATCTGGTCTAAATGACATAGAAGACTCTCTTGGACCTTCTCAGGTCCAGTCAATTAAAGATTATCCTAGACTTACATCTGGTCTAATCGACGGGAACATTCCCTATGGATATTCTCAAGTAAGATTGAAGACCTGCACTTTGAATTGGTCCAAACGACATAGAAGACTCCCATGGAGCTTCTTCAAGTCCAGTCGATTGGAGATTATCTTGGACCTTCATCTGTTCAGTTAACGGGGAACATTCCCCATGATTCATGACGAGTCAGGTTGAATACTTGGACATTCACCTAGTCCAGACGATATTGAAGACTCCCTTGGACCTTCTTTAGGTCTAGTTGACTGGAGATTATCCTGGACCTTCATCTAATCCAATCGACGGGAAAATTCCACATGAATCTTGTTGAGTCAAGTTGGAGACCATGACCTTTAATTGATCCAGACGACATAAATGACTCCCCTTGACCTTCTTCAGGTTCACTCGATTGGAGATTATCCTGGACTTTCATATGGTCCAGTCGACGAGAACATTCCCCATGACTCTTTTCGAGTCAGGTTGAAGACCTAAACTTTCACATAGTCTAGACAATATTAAGACTCTCACAGACCTTCTTTAGGTCTGGTCGTCTGGAGATTAATTTGAACCTTAATCTAGTCCAGTCAATGGGAACATTCTCATGACTCTTGTCGAGTCAGGTTGAAGACCTGGACCTTCATTTGGCCCAAACGACATAAAAGACTCCCTTGTACCTTCTTTTGGTCCAGTCCACTGGAGATTATCATGGACCTTCATCTGGTCCAATTGACGATACATTCCCTAATGACCTTCGTCGGGTCATAGAAGCTCCTAGACCATCATATGCTCCAGTCAACCGTTTAGAATCTTGAACCTTCATGTGGTCCAATCAACATAACATGACCTTCGTCTAATCTAAACAACACTAGTACCATTGTTAACGACATATTCTTAAAATGGATTTTGATGACGCAACACTAGAAGTCTTTGACGCGCATTAGCGAGATATTATAAAAAGATGTCGAAACACATTGGTGGTGAAGAGTAATGAATATGAAGACAAGCTACAAATGAAGAAAATCTTGTATGGTATTAGCTTTGGGCTCTCTTTATAAAGTGAATTGTTTATTTAAAGTCTCTAAGCTAATATGACATATGTACATTCATATAGATGAATTAGGATCATGTGCAAAATATTTTAAACCTTCAAATCCTATATTTTGGCACTGAGACCGACATATCGGTCCGATAACCGACATACCGGTGGACCTGATCTATTTTGTCCCAGGCTCGCGACCTGGTTGGGAGTACGGAATAGCCCGCGGGGGAACTAAACCGGAGAAATAACATGGAGTCGCCACCAGGTGTGAACCGGGAAAATGATTTAAGGCCGCACTCACCCCTCGCAAGGGAAGACCTCAAACCGTTGGGTTCGGAATGGTCCCTTACTTATGCCACTTGTAATGAAAGGATTTGTGCAATAATCTAACCAAGCCTAAGCAACATATATTTCCAAGGATAATCTACTTCTAAGTTCATGCATAAAAAAAAAATTGGAATAACGGCAAGCATATAATTTCATGACCACATTATATTGATAAACACCGAGACGCAAATAAACAATAATTGCACAAGCATGCATATTAAAGAGAGGCAATTAAGTGCATAATGTAAAGAGATAACTAAAGAGGCAATTAAGTGCATAATGTAAAGAGATAATTAAAGAGGCAATTAAGTGCATAATATAAAGAGATAATTAAAGAGGCAATTATACATTAAAATAAATGTCCCATGATGCGATGCAAAAGAAGATAGACAATAAAGGTGAAAGAAAAGAGATTCAATATATGCCCACATATATCTAGGACTTCAAGTGTCCAATTGAACGTATCTCATGTTCAATCGAACGTGCTTTGTCCGGCGCGGCAAAACATCGTGGCAAAGGTAGCCCTTAGGCTTTTCATCTCTCGAAGTGGAAGACCTTTAATCCAACTTGATTTGCCCATGCGCCTTGCAATATGATGCATGATTATGCAAGGAGATGACATACAAAAAGTTAAATAACGGAATAATAAAAGGTGCGGCAAAGTATTGTCGAAAGGTAGCCTTTTAGACTTTTCTTCCCTCAAATAGGGAACCTTTAGACCAACATACTAAGCCCATGCGCATTACATCACAATGTATAGAAAGTAAAGACAACAATATAGGACTTCGTATACTCGATTAAACATATCTCACATTTAATCAAACACATTTCGTCCGGCACGGCAAAGTATTGTAGTAAAGGTAGCCTTTTGGACTTTTCTTCCCTCAAATAAAGTACCTTTAGACCAACATACTAAGCCCATGCGCATAAAAAAATGCATAGAAAGTAAAGACAACAATATAGGACTTCGTATACTCGATTAAACATATCTCACATTCAATCAAACACGCTTCGTCCGGTGCGGCAAAGTATTGTCGTAAAGGTAGCCTTTTGGACTTTTCTTCCCTCAAATAGGGAACCTTTAGACCAACAAACTAAGCCCATGCGCATTACATCACAATGCATAGAAAGTAAAGACAACAATATAGGACTTCCTATACTCGATTAAACATATCTCACATTCAATCAAACACAATTCGTCCGGCGCGGCAAAGTATTGTCATAAAGGTAGCCTTTTGGACTTTTCTTCCCTCAAATAGAGAACCTTTAGACCAACATACTAAGCCCATGCGCATTACATTACAATTCACAAGCAAGTAACGTGCGGAAAGTAAAAGACGGAATATAAAATGTGAATAATAAACAAACACGATAAAATAAAGTGGAAGATGTGTCATTTTCTCAAGTTGTACATGGAGTTGTTTCCTAAGTACATACCACACTACCGTCCATTCGGATTTGGCTAAGGAATTTACGTCTGGGTTTCCATCCGATATACCATAAAAGACGACATATTTTCCATTCATCCAATGGCCACAACACACATTAACCAACGACTCTCATGCGAAGGAAATTCAATAAATAATTAAAAGATGAAGGAAAATAAATAAGAAAGGTGCCCTCAGGTCTAACCTTTTATGTCGACTCTTGGAAGTGCGTCACAAGGCCGACGGAAGGGCTAACACTCCGCAACTCTTCCGGTTCGCTGGTTCACGTTCTTTCCTCGCTGTTTCGTTGTTTGGGCTGCTGTTTTTTACTCCGTTTTGCTACTGTTTTGCTGGTGTTTTTTAGTCACTGTTTTTGCTGTATTACGGGACTGTTTTTGCAGTTTTTAAGGGGATTAGGGCTGCTGTTTTATGTGGTAATTTAAGGGTTTTAAAGTGCAGTTTTTGTCCACTATTTTCGGTAATTTAGGACACTGTTTGGGGTGATTTTTCGGTAATCTTGGGGTACAAAATCAGTGCAGTTTTCGGTGGTTATTTGGGCAGATCTTAGGACTGTTTTCGGTGGTATTGGGGACTGTTTTGAGGGGTGTGTTTCAGTGGTTATAGGGTGTGGGGAGAGGCAGTTTGTGGAGGGAGGGGCTGTTACGTGAGTTTGGCTGGTCATGGGTGTTGGGGTTTTATTGAGAATTACAAGGTTAGTACAGCGGAACGCGGAAAAACGATTTCTCCGATTTCAAAAAATTTTCTTGGAACAATTAAATAAACTTATTTATTTAATTAACCAATACTTAAATTATGAAATATAACCTAAGAAATCGTATTTCTTTTAATTAGAAAATTACCCCAAACTTTTGCAAATTAATTATTTTAGTTTTAAATATGTCAATTACATATTTAATTAATTCCAAATTAATACCAAAATAATTTTTACAAGTTTGCTACAAAACCAGAAATATTTTCCAGATTTGCGCCACTGCCCAGATTTTTCTGGAATTTACAAAACAGCCCGGAATTTTAATTAATTTCAATTTGGCCCAATTTGTTCAAAACATGTCAAGATCAAATCCAATTAATCCCAAATTTTACATGCATCAAATATACATAAAATTAAAGCTTATATATGAAAAGCCCAAAAATTTGAGTGGGTTAAGAACCCTAATTTCACAAATCACTCAAATTGGGCAATTTACACTAAATTAATAAAATTCAAACTTTAATCTTCAAATTACTACACCAATTAATTCTCACCATCATGAAATTAATCAAGAACAATTCTAGGCTAATTATGAATGGCTAATTAACTCTAGAATAGCAACTGTAATTTTCTAATTAATTTATTAAGCTTAATTACATTAATAAGCAAATAAATTAATTCTACATGTTTAAACACATCCAACAAGCATCCAAAAAATTTAATTACAAACTAAAAGAGTAGAGACATGATCTTAACATCACAATTGAAGCTAAGAAATATTGAAACAATTTTCATGAAGAAGAAGAAGTGAAATAACTTACAAAATCCAAATTTTGCTTTGATTTATTTTTCCTTTCCTTTTTGCCCTCAATTCTCTCTTTGTAATTTTTTGTTGAAGTTGTGTAAGTGTGTAAAATGAATCAAAACAATTTTGATATACACAATACACCTTGGCCGAAATTTTGAAACCAAAAAATAAATATCTAATACTTTATTTTTGTTTTAATTCAATTGGCACACAATTACGCTTAATTAAAGTAACACTTTAACTTTAATAAAGTTGTCAAAATGTGTTCCAATTAGAATAAGCCATTTCCAATTTTCATAAAGTTGAAATCATTACTTAAAATATTTATTTTATAAATTAATTTAATTATTTAACAATTAAATAATTAATTAATAAATTTAAATATCTTGAATATATGTATTATATTTACAATAAATATCTCAAATACATATATTAATGATATAAGTCAAATATCACAATTTGATATTTTATTAATGTGTATTTAATAAAATCAAGTATTAAATAAAATACACATCAATATTGGAAATGACCGATAGGTCCCGATTGCATGTATTTTCGTTTAACCATTAAACGAGTTATAAATAATCAGTATTATTCATAACAGTTGCCCTAGTGCTCTACGAGTAAATTTCATTAGTGAGACTCTCTAGATTCAGACATATCCGTCACGAAATCAAATTACGTGTCCATAATTCACCCACCCGTAAATTATGACGAACACAGATAAACTCACTAAATCATACAGGTCGAGGTCACTGCATACGTATAATCCCTCCGTCACAGGTATCCGGATTAATCCAGAGATATAGATACAAACGTCAAATCTCTATAGATATAATCACGTCGACGTTTCTATTAGCAATCCCTCAAATAACACTTAGAACTAATTTCTAAAGTGTACCATGGGCCCATAGATTTAACAGATTGCTAATACCATATTGAATACATATACTCTGTACATAGAGCTGACGGATCCTATCTTGATACACACAGGATATCCTGAGCATCAGTCCACACCCAACGAACAGACGGAGGTCTGATCTAAATAGATCGGTGATGTGACTGTCATCTAAGTGTGGAGGATAACTCAGATATGCACAGTGGTATCTCAAGTCAAAGAATCACTATGCTCACTCAACCCGAGAAGATTCTTATTGACGTTGGTGTACCATCCATTAAGAATCTTCAGTGAGTCGTTCAGTGTTTATCCGCTATAAATACCTACACATCTATACGAGTCTCCAAGACTCATTGTTCACTGAGAAACCATCGGAATCCAAGATTCCAATATACGACATGTACCAGTCTCTACGGGTTTACTTTACTGACCATGTAGTGTAAACCTTGACTGGGAACTGTCTAAGAATGACGACGTCATGATACAACTCAATGTCAGTTGCGACACTTTTGCAACAGTATCATAACTAATCATTCTAAGGTTGGTTACGTCTTTACCATATTAAAGAAGAAGTTATATAAAAGAAACTGTTCATTTTATTCATAATAAAACGTTACATTAGTATTTACATAGAAATACATAATAAAATTGGCGCTCGGAGCACCAACCATAACAAAATCTCCCACTTGCTCTAGTGCCAATATCGATTTTATCTAATACCCATCGACTCCACATGTTTATCAAATAACTTCGGAGGTATGGCCTTCGTAAGCGGGTCTACTACATTATCTTCACTCGGTACCTTGCACACGACAATGTCCCCTCGCGACATAATCTCTCAAATGATGTGGTTCTTTCGTTCCACATGCTTCGACTTCTGATGCGCCCTTGGTTCATTTTCTTGTGCAATGGCTCCAGTATTATCACAGTATAACGGAATCAGATTCTCGATACTTGAGACTACTCTCAATTCTGTGATAAAGTTTCTAACCCATACAGCTTCCTTTGCAGCTTCTGAAGCTACAATATATTCCGCCTTTGTGGTGGAATCAGCTGTTGACCCCTGTTTGGAACTCTTCCAACAAACTGCACCATCGTTAAGGGTTAACACGAATCCTGATGTAGACTTTCTATCATCAGAATCCGATTGGAAATCGGAATCCGTATACCCATTAACTTGCAGTTCGTTTCCTCCATAAATAATAAACTTATCCTTGGTACCTTTGAGATACTTGAGGATATGTTTAATGGCCATCCAATGGTCATTTCCTAGACTGGACTAATATATGTTCGTCACACTGACTGCGAAGCTGATATCGGGCCTTGTACATAACATGGCATACATGATGCTGCCCAAACACGAAGCATAGGGTTGATTAGACATTCTAATCTTCTCATCTTCTGTTTGCGGACACATCTTCTTGGAAAGATGTAAGCCATGTCTGAACGGTATGTTTGTTGTCTTATAGTTAACAAAATTATACCGTTCTAAGATCTTATCTATGTACGTTGATTGGGATAACCCAATAAGCTTCCTTTCTCTATCTCTATAGAGTTTCATGCCCAAGACATAAGAAGCTTCGCCCAGGTCATTCATGGAGAAATTCTTACAGAGGTAAGCTTTGACGCCTTGCATCATCCCAATATCATTCCCAATGAAAAGGATGTCATCAACATAGAGAATTAAAAATACCACCATACTCCCACTGGCCTTCTGATACACAAGATTCTTCCGAATTCTTAGAAAACCAGACAATTTGATTATCTCGTCGAATCAAGATTCCAACTTCGTGTGAAGCCTGTTTAAGTCCATAAATGGACTTCTTCAGCTTACATACCATGCCCGAGTTCTCGCTGGATGCAAAACCTTCCGGTTGTTCCATATAGATTTCTTCATCAAGAAATCCATTTAGAAAAGCCGTTTTGACATCCATTTGCAAAATCTCGTAATCATGATATGCGGCAATTGATAATAAAATCCTGATGGACTTTAGCATGGCAACTGGAGAAAAAGTTTCATCGTAGTCGACTCCAGGTCGCTGCGAGTAACCTTTAGCTACCAGTCGGGCCTTAAAGGTTTCAACCTTTCCATCGGGCCTTCGCTTCCTCTTGTAAATCCATTTACAACCGATAGGAACAATACCTTCGGGAAGCGGAACCAAGTTCCAAACTTGATTCTCATACATTGAGTCCATCTCGGATTTCATGGCGTCTTGCCACTTCACGGAGTCGATGTCCAACATCGATTCTCTATAGGTAAAAGGGTCAGTCTCTTCTAATAAGAGAACATCGAGACTCTTTCTTGTATCAAATACAAGCGTTCAGGAGGTCTAGATACCCTTTGTGACCTACGGAGTGTGTGTGTTGAAGGTTCTCCATCTTCTTGAACTACATGTTCTCCATTAGTTCGTTGGTTCCAGGTTGTACTTCATCAAGTTCAACCTGTCTATGATCACCACCTTCAGCCAAAAATTCTATTTCTAGAAATTTTGCGAAGCAGAGCTACGAACACATTTCGATGCTCGGTATCATAGAACAAATATCCTTTCGTATTTGAAGGATATCCAACAAACCTAAACTTCTGCCCTCGAGGCAAAAGCTTATCTTGCTGAGCCATCCTGACATAAGCAGGACACCCCCAAATCTTAATATAACTAAGATTTGGTTTCCTACCGGTCCATATCTCATACGGAGTCTTAGGAACAGCCTTGGAAGGAATCTTGTTCAAAAGATGTGCGCAGTTAAAAGAGCATAACCCCATAAATAATAGGTAAATCTGTATAACTCAACATCGATCAGACCATATCTAATAAAGTCTGATTTCTCCTCTCAGATACTCGATTATGTTGCGGAGTACCAGGAGGAGTATTTGAGCGAGAATCCCATTCTCCTTTAAATAATCAGTGAACTCTCCACTCATATATTCACCGCCTCGATCAGATCGAAGGCATTTAATATATTGACCAGTTTGTTTCTCAACTTCATTTCGGAATTCTTTGAACTTTTCAAAGGTTTCTGATTTATGTCTCATCAAATAGACATAACCGTACCGTGACAGATCATCGGTAAAGGTGACGAAGTAAGAAAAGCCACTGTGAGCAGTTTGACTTAAGGGACCACATACATCAGAATGTACGAGTTCCAACAAGTCACTGGCTCGGTGTCCAACACCTGAAAATGGGGCTTTGGTCATTTTACCCCGAATACAAGATTCGCAAGTTGGATAAGGTTCAATGGTGAGATCATGTATCAAATCATTCTTAACCAATTGGGTTAGGCGTTTCACGCATATATGACCTAACCTCATGTGCCAGAGTTCAATATTATTATATCAGATTGTTTACGTTTATTTATTCCAGTATTAAAGATATCTTGTGAGGTACGCAATATGTAATGACCATGTCATTTGGACAACAAAGGATCTGAATATTACAACTATCATATAAATACAAAGAACGATTCTTAATATTTACATTATAACCTTCAGTATCTAATACAAAAAGGGACATAATATTCACCACACATCCTGGCACAAAATAGCAGTCATGCAACAAAAGTCTCCCACTGGGTAAGGGAATCTCACATAAGCCCACTGCAACTGCATCCAGAGAGTCGCCACTCCCGAACCGCAACTGCATCTCCTCAGATTTCAGCCGTCTACTTCCCGTCAGGACCTGCAACGTATTGCAAATGTGAATAGGACAAGCAGAATCCAAAATCCAATTTGATGTAATAGCTGCACAAGCCAAAGAGATATCAATAATATGAAAAATAAAAGTACCTGATGTGGATGCTCTTTCCTTCCTGAGTTGCGCAAGATAGTCCGGGCAGTTACGTTTCCAGTGCCCGACTTTCTGGCAGTGGTGGCACTTGTCTTCAGAAGCTCTCTTGAGCTTCGCCGTCTTACCTTGCGGAGGAATATTGAAACCATTCTTCTTCTTTCCATTAGACTTCTTCCCCTTCGACTTGGATTGGGAAGAAGCGGAAAGTGAAGTGGATTTCGGAAGGCGAGTCGGAACTCCCTTCCTTAAATCTTCCTCTACTGTGAGAAGCATCCTATGCAACTCACGGTAAGTACAGTGAATCCCATTCATGTTGAAGTACATGACGAACTGGCGATATGAAGCCGGGAGTAAACCGAGAATGACACTACGGCCAAGAGTCTCATTCAGAGGGAAATCATGTCGCCTCAACTGCTTGATCAAATCGATCAAGTGAAGCACATGCGGGCTCACAGCCTGCCCCTCATCAAGTTTAGAATGGAACAATTCCATCGAAACTTTATGAACAACGACCTGTTCCTGGTTAATGAATGATTCACGAAGTTGTGTCATCATGATATATGCATCGTGCATCTCCCAATAAGTCTTCTTAAGCTCAGAAGAAAGTGAACTCAAGATGAATGATTTAACCCTTAAATCATCATCCTTCCATTGCTGGAAAGTCTCATGTTCTTCAGGTAATGCATCGGGTGATATAGCAAGCGGTAATAGACCATCCAAAATATACCCCAGTTTCTCGGAATTGAGGACAATCCTCAAGTCCATATCCCAATCCGCAAAGTTTTCTGCGCCTTTCAGTTTGTTCGTATCAAGCATACGTGCAAAATGGTTGGGTGGAGGTGCCGCCATCGCAAATCTATCAAATAGACAGCGAAACAACGGTCAGTAAATAAGCAGATAAAAGATCATAACAAATTCATAATATATATCATAAAGCATTAACTAGATCATTGATTTTTTAATCTAAAAATGCCCCTCCCACTATTTCATGCAATATTGTAATCCCCAAACAGAATACAAAACATGCGATAATAAAATCATAACATAATAGTGAAAGGTGGACCCCATGAATATATTTCAGCTCACAGCTTTGGCACGTTCTCGCCTAAGTATATTCATTTAGGTAGACAACAGATTGTCGATCACTCAACAGTGACTCATGGGTTTTCGGTCCTTGTCGATCTCGTTGTGACAGCTTTGGCACGTTCACAAGGAGGCGTACCAAGGTCAAACTTGTCAATGATGAATTCAAGATACTTATGTAACCCTGACAGCTTTGGCACGTTCAGGATTGCGCTTTCGCTTGAATTCACCTAATATCAAATATATCCGGTACAAATAAATTTCTACCGGCCATATCCTCACAGCTTTGGCACGTTCTCAGATATAGTCGTAGAAAATTTACCGATAAGCGGTATTGACAAGACGGACCGATTAATATACATCAAATACATATTAAATTATAAACCTTATTTTAAATAGGGATTTTCCGCTAAAGATGTATTAATTTATTTAATCAAATTAAATAATTATAAGCATGCATTAAAGTCAAGATTGAATTTTAAAGGCTTTATCATATATCGGGGTTCCGGAATCAGACTCGCTCTGATACCATTTTTGTTGGGGTTTTATTGGGAATTACAAGGGTAGCGCAGCGGAACGCGGAAAAACGATTTCTCCGATTTCAAAAATTTTTCTTAGAACAATTAAATAAACTTATTTATTTAATTAACCAATACTTAAATTATGAAATATAACCTAAGAAATCATATTTCTTTTAATTATAAAATTACCCCCAACTTTTACAAATTAATTATTTTAGTTTTAAATATGTCAATTACATATTTAATTAATTCCAAATTAATCCCAAAAATAATTCTTACAAGTTTGCTACAAAACCAAAAACCAGAATATTTTCCAGATTTGCGCCACTGCCCAGATTTTTTTGGAATTTACAAAACAGCCCGAATTTTAATTAATTGCAATTTGGCCCAATTGTTCAAAACATGTCAAGATCAAATCCAATTAATCCCAAATTTTACATGCATCAAATATACATCAAATTAAGCTTATATATGAAAAGCCCCAAAATTTGAGTGGGTTAAGAACCCTAATTTCACAAATCACTCAAATTGGGCAATTTACATTAAATTAATAAAATTCAATACTTTAATCTTCAAATTACTACACCAATTAATTCTCACCTTCATGAAATTAATCAAGAACAATTCTAGGCTAATTATGAATGGCTAATTAACTCTAGAATAGCAACTTTAATTTTCTAATTAATTTATTAAGCTTAATTACATTAATAAGCAAATAAATTAATTCTACATGCTTAAACACATCCAACAAGCATCCAACAAATTTAATTACAAAATAAAAGAGTAGAGACATGATCATAACATCACAATTGAAGGTAAGAAATATTGAAACAATTTTCATGAAGAAGAAGAAGTGAAATAACTTACAAAATCCAAATTTTGCTTTGATTTCTTTTTCCTTTCCTTTGCTCTCAATTCTCTCTTTGTAATTTTTTGTTGAAGTTGTGTAAGTGTGTAAAATGAATCAAAACAATTTTGATATACACAATACACCTGGCCGAAATTTTGAAACCAAAAAATAAATATCTAATACTTTATTTTTGTTTTAATTCAATTGGCACACATTTCGGCTTAATTAAAGTAACACTTTAACTTTAATAAAGTTGTCAAAATGTGTTCCAATTAGAATAAGCCATTTCCAATTTTCATAAAGTTGAAATCATTACTTAAAATATTTATTTTATAAATTAATTTAATTATTTAACAATTAAATAATTAATTAATAAATTTAAATATCTTGAATATATGTATTATATTTACAATAAATATCTCAAATACATATATTAATGATATAAGTCAAATATCACAATTTGATATTTTATTAATGTGTATTTAATAAAATCAAGTATTAAATAAAATACACATCAATATTGGAAATGACCGATAGGTCCCGATTGCATGTATTTTCGTTTAACCATTAAACGAGTTATAAATAATCAGTATTATTCATAACAGTTGCCCTAGTGCTCTACGAGTAAATTTCATTAGTGAGACTCTCTAGATTCAGACATATCCGTCACGAAATCAAATTACGTGTCCATAATTCACCCACCCGTAAATTATGACGAACACGGATAAACTCACTGAATCATACAGGTCGAGGTCACTGCATACGTATAATCCCTCCGTCACAGGTATCCGGATTAATCCAGAGATATAGATACAAACGTCAAATCTCTATAGATATAATCACGTCGACGTTTCTATTAGCAATCCCTCAAATAACACTTAGAACTAATTTCTAAAGTGTACCACGGGCCCATGGATTTAACAGATTGCTAATATCATATTGAATACCTATACTCTGTACACAGAGCTGACAGATCCTATCTTGATACACACAGGATATCCTGAGCATCAGTCCACACCGAACGAACAGGCGGAGGTCTGATCTAAATAGATCGGTGACGTGACTGCCATCTAAGTGTGGAGGATAACTCATATATCCACAGTGGTATCTCAAGTCAAAGAATCACGATGCGCACTCAACCCGAGAAGATTTTTATTGACGTTGGTGTACCATCCATTAAGAATCTTCGGTGAGTCATTTAGTGTTTATCCGCTATAAACACCTACACATTTATACGAGTCTCCAAGACTCATGGTTCACTGAGAAACCATCGGAATCCAAGATTCCAATATACGACATGTACCAGTCTCTACGGGTTTACTTTACTGACCAAGTAGTGTAAACCTTGACCGGGAACTGTCTAAGAATGACAACGTCATGATACAACTCAATGTCAGTTGCGACGCTTTTGCAACAGTATCATAACTAATCATTCTAAGGTCGGTTACGTCTTTACCATATTAAAGAAGAAGTTATATAAAAGAAACTGTTCATTTTATTCATAATAAAACGTTACATTAGTATTTACATAGAAATACATAATAAAATTGGCGCTCGGAGCACCAACCCTAACAGGGGGGCTGAGGCTGCTCGCGGACGTGAAGCAATAAGACTTGCGTGAATGGAAGGGTATGTGGCTTGAATGATGAGAGGCAGTGAGTGGGGTTGGCGAGAGTTGGCTGCTGTGGTGGCTTATTTAGCGTGAATTAAGTGGAGTACGTGGGCTGCTTTGCTGGTTGTTGGATGCGTAAAGGGCTGCTTTGTGAGGACGTGATGAATGAGCTTAGGATTTTTTTTGTTTTTGATTGCCGTGAATATGCTCTTGGTGCGTGAATGTTAGAGAGGGCAAGGGTTGAATTTGTGTTTCTTTTATAGACAAAGGCTAAGGTTCATCCTTGTTTGAATAGGAATGAGATTTGTGTAATTATGGGGGATATATTTTATTAGTGTCACACAAGGAAAACATCTATTTAATTAGGGACAAGATTTGACTTGATTAGGAAGATCATATATTTGATTTGTTTTGATTAGGTATGTGATTATTTAGATTTTATTTGATTTGTTTTAATTTCACCATGTGTTAAATATGTGTTTTGTTATTTTTGGATGTGTTTTATTTGGCTTGGGTGTGTGGGTGGTCTTCTTTGGGCGTGGGTTTGGTTTATTTGGTGGGCTTGGTGTGTGTATGGTGGTGTGTGGGCTTGGTGTGTGTCTTGCGGGGGTTTGGGCTAAGGATGTTTTAAAACGGAAGTCCGACAAGCGAACCCGAAGCTAAACAAGCGAATAAAACCCAACAAAATACTGATTTCTGACTTTTCCCTTCTGACGTCTGTTTCCTGTGACTTCCGCGACTTAAAAGGTAGTGCCTCTAAGTGAGACTCATCATAGAGACTTACATACAAAAATGCAGTGCCTACACCACTGCAAGTTTCCAAACCGATGAAACGACTGTAAGTCGCTATAAGGGTACGTATATAGTTTGAATAACGGAACAGTGAGCTGGAAATCTTCCAAGCAAGATACTATTGCCGAATAAACAACAAGAGCGGAACATTGCTGCAGCTGAGGCAACAATAGAAGCATTTTGGATCTAAATAATCCTAATCGGATTAGGAGTAATTTTGTTAGCAGCTGGGCTAGGCTACAGCACAAGCTAAAGAATCATGGTCTCATCAATGATCCAAGTATGTACTTCGACTAATTTCATCTGATTCGTTAGATCATACATCGTGGTGATGTAATGATCGAATAAATCGCATCAGATGATAACCTTATAAATCCCCTGACGAAAGCTATTTCTCAGCAGAAGTTTGAGCGACTTATACATAGTTCAAGTGTTAGACACTTGAGTGATTGGCTATAGGCCAAGTGGGAGATTGTTGGATAATTATGACCCATAGCATCACTATTTGTACATAACATGTTGTTGTTGTACAAATTAACTATGTGACAAAGGAAATTGCTCTTTTATCATTTGTAATTGGATTACTCGAATATATAAATGATAAAAGTCCTTATGATTAGTTTCAGATTAATAAGATATGAGACAGTATTAATCCACTAAGGTTTAATCATTAAATATCCCTAGTCGTAGTATTATCGAGACTGGACATCGATAATGCGGAATAAGCTAGTATTACACTTGTGCGTGTTATGGAAGCGTAACGGCATAGTTCTCATATATTTGGGTATTGGATACTCATGCGAGTGTAATAGGAGGTTCTGTTTACCGATGGTACGGAAACAGCTTCCCTCTGGATAGACCTATCGGAGTCCCATTGGAAGTATGACTATGTGTCTATGGGAATCTGAATCAGGGTAGGTGTATTTGGTCTTTACCCGAGACTTGCATCGCTAATACTTGCGACAATTAATATACTTTGGTTTTGGTCGTCCGAGACTTTAACAGGTTCCGTATACACCTCTTCTGGGTATATTGAGAATCATAGTGTATTGAGTGTGATGTCAAGACGGAAGTATCACTTCAGTCATATGGAGATGATGATCACGCAGGGATACAGAACTGGTACTCTAAGTGCTATAGCCATCGGTGAAGTATGACTAGGTCATGACTTTCCGATCATAAAGAGACTAGTTGCTAGTGATCCGATGTATGCTTCGTACGGGGCAGACACAACTCCAGCCCCAGGCCTTGCATGTGACATCTGATACTGGATCGTAATACGCAATACTACGTATACTACGCCTGACAAAGATCATATATTACGTATAAGAATATTTCTGGAGAATTGGGTAGGCACGGTGCTTTGCTAGAAGCCAACCATGTCTTGTAAATCGGTAAGTACGTGGTACCGGGTACGCACGTGTTCGGATAGTCCGATGACCGTATTTACTGCCAACATATCCATGGATCTCTTGGGTCGCATCCCAAAGATTCACCGATGATGTTTGACTCGAACAAAATTAATCTGAGATTAATTATGAGAGAGAAAATTAATCTAGGATTAATATAAAGAGAGAAAATTAATCTGAGATTAATTATAAAGAGAGAAAATTAATCTGGGATTAATTACGGCAAGAATTAATCTGGGATTAATTATCAGAGAAAGAATTAATCTGGGATTAATTGCGTCGAGAATTTATCTGGGATTAAATTCGACGAGAGGAGAGAGAACGCGATTAATTTGGAATTAATCGGTAAAATAAATTTAATAGTTAAATTAGATTTCACTATTTAATTTATTTAATTGGGCTAAAAATAATATATTAGATATATTAATTGAAATCGGATTTCAACGGGAAATTAAATTGGATTTTAATTTGAGCGAACGAATTAATTTGGATTTAATTTGCGAGCGATTTCCGTAATAATTTTACTGGGTGTTATTATTTAATTAAATTGGATTTAATTATGCCGCGACGGAAAATTCGTTTAATCGGATTAAACGAACCCGAGCCCAAAGTGTGTTGTGTAAGCCAACCAAATTTTGAATTAAATGGGTGGGACCCATGACTCATATCAATTGTCAATAATTGATAGAAATGATTGACAATAGTGTTTGGATATTTATTTAAACACTCAACACATTTAATATTTTTTGCTTAATCTCTCTCTACCCTTTGGCCGAAAAGGCTATCAGCTTTGCCCATTGGCCGAATTGGCCATCTTTCTTTTGATTGATGGCCGAAATGGCCACTGACATAAAAGGCCAAAGTACACTCTGTTTTGTATATTGGCTATCAGGGCTACTACTCCCACCTCCCAAAAAATCCCACCCCTTCTCTCTCTTATTTAAAATGTCGAAATTGCCTCTTTTTTTTATAAAAATCCACTCCCCCAATATATATAAATTTATTTAACACTACTTTTTATATATATATATATATATATATATATATATATATATATTTATTTAACACAACTTACATTTTTTTATATATTAATTAATTTTTTAAATTTTTTAAATTTTATATTTTTTTTGTTCTTTATATATCTAATCTTTTTTATTTGTTTAATAAATATTACAAATTCATATTTATTATTAATTATTTTGTGTTCATTTATTCATTTAATTTTTGTGATTCTTTTTTAATTTATTCAACACTACTTATGTATTATAAAAATATTCTCATGTATATCAGAGAAATATATATTTAAAAAAGAGTACAAATAACAATATAAAAAATTACACTTAAAAATATAAAAACACAAATTCTAATCTATGTTGCCTCCAAAGTCTCCTCTTAGCGCACTTGGTGAGATACCCAATACTTCATACCATAATTGATTACGAATTCTATAACGAGTTGCCCATTCTTTAGCTTCGCATGATGAATGTTCCCACCACCACATTGGGATGGGTGGTACAGGGTAATGATGGTGTAATAAAACTTGCACAAAATGTCTACCAACATGAGCAATAGCTATTACAAATTTACTATTTAATAAAGTAATTTTTTTTAATAAAGTAAAAGTAAATATGGATACTGACTCACGAAATTAAATAAGTCAAACAACTTTTAATAAAGTAAAAATAAAATCAGAATCAGAATCAAATAGACTATGTCAAAATTTATTTTATAAACTGATTTTGTAAATTTTTAAATAATCAAAAAATTAAATTAATAAATAGTAAATTTGTAATATTTATTAAACAAAAAAAAATTAGAAAAATTACAAATTTGAAATTTAAATCCCAAAGAAAACTATGTCATAGTTTTGCTAGGGCGCAAAACTATGACTATGTGAGTGAAAAATTTCCTAAGATAGTTTTGCTAGGGTTGGAAATTTTTCACCAACATAGGGGCAATTTTGAAATTTTTGGGAAGACAAGAGAAGAGGTGCATGTCAGGAGGGGTGGGAGTATAGTTTTCATTGGCTATTGGCCGAATATAAAACGTATAGCCTGCTCTCTCTCAATTGAAATAATGGCCACTGTCTCCTTCTTTTAAAAACTAAAGCCATATTGCCTTTTGCTTTTGAACAAACAAAATGGCCACTGTCTCCTTTTAAAAACTAAAGCGATATTGCCTTTTGCTTTTGAACAAACAAAATGGCCACTGTCTCCTTTTAAAAACGAAAGCCATATTGCCTTTTGCTTTTGAACAAACAAAATGGCCACTGTCTCCTTTTAAAAACGAAAGCCATATTGCCTTTTGCTTTTGAACAAACAAAATGGCCTCTGTTAAATGACAAAATGGCCTCTGTTAAATGACTATCTGCTTGGCCGATTGTTTCCTCTCTCTGGGCTGAATTGTTGCTTCTCTTGGAGAGTAAAATTCTTCCATTTGTTCTTGCTAACACATAAGGGAGTCAAATGAAGGTGATAGGGATACTCACCCAAGAGCTTGTAAGCTTCAACATCCATGAAAGTTTTGAACTCAAGCCGATCAATGTAAGTCCTCCGCAACTTATTTTTGATTTTATTCACACACGAATCACGCTTAGAGATCCTGTGACATGTCTAGAACACTAACACTTACCAGTCATCAAATCGGTGTAACATTTATATTCTCAAACGATAATATAGTCGTTGTTTTTGCCATATTGGCATACTGGTGCCTGGAGATCGGCATATTGGTCTCAGACAGAGCTGTTGGGGGCAGTTTGTACTTTACTATAAATTGAACGCCAAATTCATTTTTGCCAATATCTTGAACCTTCATATAATTTATACTAAGGCAAAAACAGAGAGTTTATTAAACCTTCATCATCATACACTCTCATACATCAAGCTCACACACTACACCTTCATATTATTAGTAGTGAGCTTATAATACTTGGGTAAGCAACTCACATCTTAAATCTTCATTATCTTTGTGAGTGCCTAAGTGATATTGTAAAACCTTCATATAATCAAACACTTGTGATTTGTAAGAGGTTTGTGAGTTAACATATTGAGAAAACTCATTGTAAGAGGTTTGTGGTGAACCTAGTAGAAAAAACTCATTGTAAGAGGTTTGGAGTGAGCCTAGTGGGTAAAACTCTTGGTTGCGGGTGAGCCACGGAAAACTCGATGTAAGTTGTGATCTCAACTTAATGGAAATCTTCAAGCGCGGCTTGGGGGAGTGGACATAGGCATTGTTGGCCGAACCATTATAAATCATCGGTGTTATTTTCTCTATCCCTAAACTCTTTAGTTATTGCAAGTTTTATTTCATATATGCTTATTGTTTATAAACTTGCTTTTAGGTGATATATTATAATTGAGAAAATTAACCTAAGCTTAATTGGTAAAGCTACAAGCTTTGTAGCATAAAATCGGCAAAGATTTTTAATTCCGCATATTTAGACCATTACCTGATTCACCTCCCTCTTGGGTATATAGAGTTGTGTTTGTTGTGTGCTTGTAGGTAATTTCATCCCAAACGACATGGTGACTCTATACGACATACTCGTTGATTACTCTTCATGCCAATGACTCATTGACTTAGAGAGTATTGGACAAACTGGATCGGCCAAATTTAGGCCAAGGACCCAAAAGTCATTGTGTCTCCGACCAACGCATCGGACTTGCATTGGAACATGACTCCGGGCCTCTATTTGGCACAAAACATCAACGTGAACTCCAAGCAAAGTCCAATTAGCACAAGGCTACCGAAGACCCTAATTCTACATATGTGGCTTGTATGCGGGGCCTATGGGCCCATACATCCTAAGAAGTAAGGACAAAACAGCCTAAGAGCTTCCAAGAGCACAAACGACTCAAACGGACTCCAACAAACCCTAATCATGCTATTTGCTGTCACAGTCAATGTTGAATTCGAAATTATAGGCCAGTCTACGCACTATATTATTTGTTCTATTTTAGATCATGAGAATAAAGCCAATACACAATAAATATTAAAGTAAAATATTATTTGTTCTATTTTACATAATATAAATATATCTAAAATGATTAATTTAATATAAAGTTAACACTTGCGCATCCCTTGGACATAACGTTGATAAAATCAAATAAATATAATCATTGCAAATTTACTTGAAATGAAAAATTAGTGGGATACACACACGATTTTCGATTTATTAATGAAGTGTCAAAATACATCAACATGATTGAAGGATCTCATATATATATGAGCCGAGATAGAGAGAAAGACACATTACATAATATATGTATCAAGAAACCGCAGGCACACCACAGACAGAGACTGGAGAAAGCAAATTAATTAACAACTAAAATATAATAGGGTAACACAAGAAATCCCACCACAGGAATAATGCTAGCTAGGGATCCTTATTTATTATATTATTATTTATAAAGTCTTTTAACATATTTTAGTGCAAAAGCATCGGCGACGGAAGCCACGGCAATGGCCACCGGGGAAACCCTCAGTTTGGCAAACAGCAGCACAGTTGCTCCTCCTCACACATGCCCCCTTGAACCTGTGACTCTGTGACTCGCATATCCTCGCCTCCACCGCCATCGGCCTCATTTCTGTACCCCCCACAGTATTAGTTTGTTAGTTTGTACGTACAACCGAACAGAGGTAGCAAATGTAAATGATTACTAATCCTGTAATCCACAACTCTCATTATTTGTATTTGATATCAGCAAGTATATATTCGAATATATGTTATGGGGTAAGTTTTCCTTTAGGTCCCTTTAATCTCTATATTTTAAAAAATTACCCCAAATCATGCTACTTGTTTATAGTGGTTGGAAATTACCTAATAAGAAATTTTGCTCTTAGACTCTCTCACGTACGTACGAATAATTTTAGGAAATAATTGTTTGATGGGTGATGTGATACCATCAATTAATAATTATATAACATATAGAAATTGTATTAACAAAATTATTATTTATTTAGTTGTTTTCTATTAATATATTATTGAGTTATTTTTTGGATGATGTGAAATCCCTATTACATAATAGAATTATTCCTCAAATATAAAAGTAATTTTTTGATATTACCGTTATATGGATAACATGGTATCACCAATCAATCATATCGAGTTGTAAGAGATATAACTAATACCATTTACTTAATTGGTTCATATTATTTTAACAGATATGATAAAATTTTATTATATTAGATATAAATGATGTGATATTACCATTGTAAAATTTTTCCGGATCGAGAATTCTTTTATTGAGAGTTTCTCACACAGGTTTCCCTGAGTCTAGCAACCTCAGCGCCTCTCTTTAGAACCCATAAAAATACCATGTTTCTCTGAAAACTTGATACAAAATGGTGACAAACCAAACTTATATCCGCAACCTTAATACCATAAATGTTTTGAGTAATTTTTAATGAAAATTTAGCCAAATCACATGAACTAAACGTGTATGAACTGAAGGGAAAAATGGTAAGAGAAAATCGTACCAGTGGCAAAAAGCAGCAGCAGCACAAGTACAACAGTTGAAAACAAACGCACTGGACGCTCCATTTTGACGCAGAAACATACAGTGAGTGAGAGCAAAGGAGAGATTAAGAGATGATGCAAGAATTGAAACCATTCAAGTTTCATTTATATAACCCAGATGGGTTTACAACAACGTGTTCCTTTCAATTAAAAAAAGAAAAGTTAAAACATTGATATGATCAGGGATGAAGTCGGCAGATTATTAGAGCGAGAATTTTGTAATTTTTAAAGATTTAATAGATATATGAACGGTGAGAGAGTTGGGATAAATATGATTAAGAGTGTGAGTAAGTATATCATTACTTTATATATTTATAAACTCAGGAGATTTATTTATTATTTATTTAATATTAATAGTTAAAAATATTAAGAGAAATCGGCTATTTCCTCATATATAAGAAGCTTCCATGGATATGATGATCATGGCAACTCAGCACGCACTAGGCTTTGGAGCTTTCTTTTGACAAATTAATCGTTTCTTTTATCTGTCTCGCTTTTATTTGTGAGCAGTCCACTCCACGTTAGCTGATCTCTATCTTGTTTGCTTTTTTGGACTTCTCTACTCACTTCTATTTCCTGGAGTCCAAAAGGCAATGTGAAATCTTGCATGCTTCTTGAATTATATAGCTTGGTATATGCCTTGGAATCTCCTTTAGCAGATCATGTTAGGGGAAACAAGAGGATCACAAAATCAAAAGAAATTAATTTTTAATCACAAAATAAATATGTAGCATGGTAAATTTACACCAGATAAAAATGAGGAATCAATATTCTCATAATCTGAGCGTCTCCTAAATAAAATTGAAGTGTGTGATTAAAGAAATCCATACACTTAACTCATAATAAAAAACAAATTCAATTGTTGAGGCTTACATAAAGTTTATATACATATCCCCCAAGTTCATTCTCAACAAACCAATATTTGATCTTTCACTTAATTAAATCTTTATTATTATCCATAAAAACATCCGACATAAAATCTTGAAAATCTAAAGAGATTTCAAATCACTCTAACTTTCTTTCTTTTTCTTTTTCTTTTTCTTTTTTCTTCCTTTTATTTTTATTTTTATTTTGTGTCGGTAGCTGCATAATTTTCATCTTTGAAAAGACAATGCAAAGCCTTCTAACCGTGCTTTTCAGTATGTCCCACAATCCATATTTTATAAAGAACACCGCAACACAATATTATTACAAGAAAATAATATTTTACCAATCCAATTATCGATCAATAAATAATATATTTCGGTCGGAATGATAAATTACTGATTGATTATCGACCATAATATTATGTTGGTAAATATCTCATCGATACTAATATACTGACAGAATATATTTTTTGTCGGTGATTTACCAACCGATTACCGACTAAATAAATTCATTATCGGTAAATAGTACTGGAGGATTACTGATCTAAAATGTGAAGTAATTTGTCGTTAAATAAATAAATTTCAGTCGATAATAACTCAAAATATTACCGACGAACATATAAGACGGTCTGCAAAATATCGTTTACCGACCGAAATAACGGTCAGATATATCTTTTATTTACCGACCGTGTAGTGTCTTCGGTAAGGTTTACACATTATAATATATTTACCGATCGAATTTTCGGCCGATAATTATATTGTATTTTTAAAAAATATAATTTTTTAATAAATTATATTTTTCAATTAAAATTTAATATTATAAAAAATAATTTAATAAAATAATATCATAAAATAATAATGTTACATTAATGTATTGTATTAAATTAAACAAAATGTATTACACACTAGGAGGAGGAGGAGGATGACCATTTGAAGGCAACTGCATCTGTTGTTGCATCATCTGAAAAGCTAGTCGAACCTTGATGAGTGGTAAATGTATCACTATTTCCCACTCATTTGACCTAATATTTTGTAAAGTTTCTTGAGTTTTGTGAATATTTTGATGTGTTTTGTGTTATTTTATAGATAAATAAAGTTTCAGGACATTCTAGAGGTGATTTGAGGCCAAAACAGTGAAAAAGAACACAAAAGGGCATTTTGGTCATTTCGCGCAAGCTGCGTCGCGACGCCTAAGGTGCGCCGATCCATGCTAAAGTGCGTCGGGGACACATGTTAGAATTTGAGAAGTTTGACTTTGCTAACGTGCGCTGTGCCACGTGTCAACATCACAGTCGATCTGCTAACATGCGCCGTGCCACGTGTCATCATCCTGTGGTGCCGACAATCTCCATCGCCACGTGTCGACACGTGTCAGCCACGTCATCATCCACGTCAGCAGAAGACCGAGTCAACGTGCCACGTCACCGCCACGTCATCATCAGCCAATCACAGCGTGTCACGTGTCGCAATTCTAAGGTGCCGGCAATCACTTTCGCCACATCAGCGCAATTATTGACTTATTTATCCGAATTGCCACGTGGCAAATAAGAATCTGAAACGGACCAATCAGTGCTTGACATGTCAGCGCGTCGCGACGCAAGAAGAAACGTGCGCGTCGCGACACTGAGGGCTTACCGAGGCCTATAAATAGAGCTCGAAATTTCAGTTTCAGATGTACCTTTCTCTCTGAATTCTCTGATGTAAATATGGAGTTTTCTATCTAGTTTATTTTAATTTCAGTTTTGTAATTAATTTTAATTACGTTCTGTAATAGTAATAGTAATTTACTTTCTTTACTTTTACAGTTTTTACTATTCAACCATGAGGAGGTAACTTCCCCCTACTATGGTGAAAGATAATTCTTTTACTCTTGCTATTTAGATTAATCTCCCTTAATTATAATATATTCACTATTTAAAATTTGACTTAATAAGGATACCGCTATATTGGTCGGTTGGTAATTCATTTTAAACTGGTTTAAACCTGACTAAGTAAGGATACCGCCAGATTGGTCGGTTGGTAATTAAATTTTCTTACCGCCTATATGGCAGGTTTATGGACAAATTTTGATACCGCCTATATGACTGGTCAGACTTAATTTGACTTAATCAGGTTACTGCCTATATGGTTGGTTGGTAAAATAATCACAAGTTAATATATTATATTAAGGGAGATATCTAAATAGTAAATATTAAAAGTTGATCCTTTTACCTTAGCATTTTATTTTATTGTAATTTTATTTTTCAATATTTATTTTACCGCATTTACTTTTCAGCATTGTAATTTATGTCTTTTATTTTTAAGTTTTTACTAGCCCTAGTTATGTGTCGTAACTAAGTTAGTTATCTGGGGTTGTGATGACTTCTAATATCATCGGTTTATAAGTGGTTATTTTATAGTTTGGGTAATTTAAAGGTTTACTTATTAAGTCTTAAGCTTAATGCGTCTTGTTAATTGACCACTAATAAGATTGATCTGGTAAATCTAAAATAAACTTGACAAATAAATTTTAGGTTTCAGCCTTAGACTTAATAACCCACGATCCTCCTTGAGGATAGATAACCCTTTAATAGATTTCCTTACAGGATATAAATATATCTATCGGGCGAGGTAGCCATAATTGGAACTTAAACTTAATGAATCGAGGTAATTTGGTTGACATATACATATGGTTCAATTAGGTTATACTGGGTATTTGTGTCTGACCATCGATAAAGGCTTTCGCATAATTTAGTGTTCCAGGTTAGTAAACCGATTTATTACACAAACATGAAATAACCACTTCATCTTTTAAAAGATATTAGAAAGATTCACAACTCTAGATAATTTCCTAATATTGAATTTTCTTAAACCTACTTTTGTGCAATTTTATTTACTTGTTTTTAAATTTAAAATCATCACCATTTCAAATCAATCAATCAACCTGTTAGATACTAGTAATCATTTGACCTCATAAAATTAATAGATTAGATATTAAGTCCTCGTGGGATCGATACTTTTTATACTACTTGAACGATACGTGCGCTTGCGTTATACGCGTGTGAAAGCACTGGTCAAGTTTTTGGCGCCGTTGCCAGGGACTTATTTATCTTTCACTATTAGTTTTGGGGTTAGATACGTTACTTGTATCTAATTTTTTTTTACTTATTGTTTTTGTTTTCTTGTGTTTCAGGTTCTCAAAAACTACATGAGACGAACTAGAAGCTTTGAACTCCGACCACTCGACCCAGAAATTGAAAGAACCATCAGACTGTTGAGAAGGGAGAGGCGTGAAGGCCAAGAAGCTTTAGTCAACATGGAACCTGAACCTTTGGAGGTTGCACCACCAATACCCATTTGAGACAGAACTATTCCGGTGGTAGACGGCTTTATTTCCTGTATTGTACTTCATCCTTTACCAGCAAATGCGTGTGACATCAAAACATGCATTCAGATTATTCAGCAATCAGTGCAGTTTGGGGGAAAATTAAATAAAGATCCTAATACCCACATCAGCAACTTCCTGGAAGTTTGCGGCACTTTCAATTACAACCAAGAAGCTGAAGAAGCAATGAGACTGCAAGTTTTTCCATACTCCTTGAAGGACAGAGCTAAAGCTTGGCTACATTCACTACCAGCAGGTTCCATCACAACTTGGAACGCTTTAGCCACCAAATTCCTTGCAAAGTACTTTCCACCAGCCAGAACTGGAAAACTGAGGTATGACATCACATCATTTGTACAACAAGACTCGGAAACTCTCTACAAAGCTTGGGAAAGGTACAAAGATTTGATCAAGAAATGTCCTCACCATGAGATTCCAAAATGGCTTCAAGTCCAAACTTTCTATAATGGACTTTCTGGACTGATGAGAACCACAATCGATGCTGCTGCTGGAAGAGCTTTGATGGAAAAATGAGAAGATCAAGCCTGGGAACCTAATCGAAGAAATGGCCAACAACAATTCCTTGTGGCCAATAGAAAGGAGCATGATCCAAAGAATTTGAGGAATTTATGAAAGTGGAGCCAATACAGCAGTCAACGCCAAGCTGGATCAGATATGAAAATTTATGGAGACTCTTACCACTAGATCCACAAGTTCACCATATGGAGGAGCACCAGAACCAAACTAACTTGAAGAGACGGTGAATTATGTCAACAATTTCAACAGACATTGGAACAATCAATATTCCAACACCTACAACCCAGGGTGGAAAATCATCCGAATTTTTCATGAAGCAACAATTTAGGGCAAAAGAACAATCCACCACCTGGATTCCAACAGCAGAACTATCCACCACCTGGATTCCAGCAACAGAACAAAGGCCGGGAGCAGGCAAATGAACCAGGAATAGCAGAAGTATTGGCTCAGTTAAAAAAGTATGATGCTATATTTCAGAGCCAAACTGCTTCCATCAAAGCACTGGAGAATCAAATCGGACAACTGGCCAATGCTCAAAGTTACAGACCGCCAAGAAATCTTCCCAGCAACACATAACCAAATCCAAGGAACCGAGGGAAGGAGCAATGTCAAGCTATTACCTTAAAAAGTGGTACTGAGATCAACAAAGATGTTGGAATCAAGGCAACAATTGAGGAAGTTCCAAAAGATGTAGTTCCACAGATGGAGGAAAAAGAAGCAAAGGAAAAAGAAAAAGATCAGATCACTCTACCTCCACCTTTTCCACAGCGACTTCAGAAAAACAAACTAGACAAGCAGTTTTCTCGATTCCTGGAGGTGTTCAAAAAACTGCACATCAACATTCCATTTGCAGAAGCCTTGGAAGAAATTCCCAGCTATGTAAAATTCATGAAAGACATTCTTTCACGAAAATGGAGATTGGGAGATTACGAGACAGTAGCATTGACGAAAGAATGCAGTGCCATCATTTAGAGGAAACTTCCCCCAAAGTTGAAAGATCCTGGCAGTTTCACTGTCACATGCACCATTGGAGAACACTATATCGGTAAGGCTTTATGTGACTTAGGTGCAAGTGTTAATTTGATGCCTTTTTCTATTTACAGGAAACTGCAAATTGGAGAAGCAATGCCTACCTAAGTCTCACTACAACTTGCTGATCGAACGCTCGCATTTCCAAGAGGTGTTGTTGAAGATGTGCTGGTCAAAGTCGACAAACTCATTCTCCCAGTAGATTTCATTATCCTGACATGGAAGAAGACAAAGATGTACCTATCATCCTTGGAAGACCATTCTTGGCGACATGACGAACTATGATTGATGTACAAAAATGAGAACTGGCCATGAAAGTTCAAGACCAAGAAGTTACCTTCAATGTTTTCAAAGCCATGAAATTCCCGAGCGATGAAAAGGAAGAAGAATGTTTCAGAATTGATGTTGTTGATAGTATCGTTCAGGATATTGATACAACCCCCACAGACAAACTTGAAGCTTGCATCACCAACATGACTGGCAGCGAGCTAGATGCTGAAATCCTGGAATGTATTAACTACATTGACAAACCATTCCGATTCAAATCGACACCACAAGTGGAAAGCCTGGAACTGCCAAAGAAAGATCGAATCAAGCCTTCGATTGAAGAACCACCACAGTTGGAGCTGAAGTTACAACCGAGCCATCTTAGGTATGCATTTCTTGGAAACTCTTATGAATTACCTGTTATTATTTCTTCTTCACTAACATTGGAGCAGGAAGAAAATTTATTGAGAGTGTTACGAGAAAACAAAAGAGCCATCGGCTGGACTATTGCAGAGATTCGAGGCATTAGTCCATCATTTTGCATGCACAAGATTCTGATGAATGATGAGTACAACCCTACAGTGGAGCATCAACGGAGACTCAATCCAATCATGAAGGAGGTCGTGAAGAAAGAAATCATCAAATGGTTGGATGTTGGCATCATTTACCCCATCTCAGATAGCACTTGGGTGAGTCTTATGCAGTGTGTGCCAAAGAAAGGAGGAATCACTGTAGTCACAAATGAAAAGAACAAGCTAATTCCAACAAGAACAGTGACTGGATGGAGAGTATGCATGGACTACCGAAAACTGAACAAAGCCACGAGAAATGACCATTTTCTGCTACCATTCATTGATCAAATGTTGGACAGACTGGCGGGACATGAGTTCTATTACTTTTTGGACGGATATTCAGGGTACAATCAGATTGCTATCGCACCAGAAGATCAGGAGAAAACTACATTTACATGTCCCTATGGTACTTTTGCTTTCCGCAGGATGCCATTTGGATTATGTAATGCCTCTGCCACTTTTCAGCGTTGCATGATGGCCATCTTCTCAGACATACTGGAGCAGAGTATGAAGGTGTTTATAGATGACTTCTCTGTGTTTGGAGACTCTTTTGACCACTGCTTGCAAAATCTGGAACATGTATTACAAAGATGCGAAAATACCAACCTGGTACTCAACTGGGAGAAATGCCACATCATGGTGCAGGAAGGTATTGTTCTTAGACACCGGATCTTACAAAAGGGAATCGAGGTAGACAAAGAAAAGATTGAAACAATTGAAAAACTACCTCCGTCAACATCAGTAAAAAAGATTCGGAGCTTTCTCGGACATGCAGGTTTTTACAGGAGATTTATCAAAGACTTTTCCAAGATTGCTAAACCTCTGTGCAATCTTCTGGAGAAGGATGTGCTTTTCAACTTCACCAAAGAATGCCAGGAAGCTTTTGAGATCTTAAAACAGAAGCTGATTTCTGCCCCATCATTGTAGCACCAGACTGGACCCTTCCATTTGAGGTGATGTGCGATGCTAGTGATTTTGATGTAGGTGCAGTTTTGAGACATGAGAAACTCCTTTTCAGTGATTGTGTAGTTGAGTTGAGCTTCATTCAAAGTTCCACTCCTATCTACTGGGTCCCAAAGTGGTGGTCTACATAGATCATTCAACAATCAAATATGATCACGAAGAAAGATGCCAAACCCAGATTGATCCGTTGGATACTTCTTCTACAAGAATTTGACGTGGAGATCAGAGATAGGAAAGGGACAGAGAACCAAGTGGCAGATCATCTATCAAGGCTTGAGAATGGAGAAACAGCTGGCAAAGAACTGACAATCAAAGAAACTTTTCCAGATGAACAGCTATTTGCCATGAAACAGCAGGATAACCTTTGGTATGCTGACTATGTCAACTTCATTGTATCAGGAAAATGGCCGTTGGAATGGACAACTCAGCAAAGGAAGAAATTCTTCAAAGAAGTCAAGCACTATGTCTGGGATGAGCCGTACCTGTTCAAACGATGTACTAATCAATTACTGAGGCGTTGTGTTCCACATGAGGAAGTCAACAGTGTTTTGCAGCACTGTCATTCATCACCATATGGCGAAAACTTCAGCGGAAACAAAAATGCACCTAAAGTCCTACAATCAGGTTTTTTTTGGCCCAATCTTTTTAAAAATGCTTATCTTTTTGCTCTTCAATGTGACAGGTTCCAGAGAACAGGGAATATTTCGAGGAGAAATGAAGGACCGTTGCAAAACATTATGGAAGTAGAGATATTTGATGTGTGGGGTATTGATTTTATGAAACCCTTTGTTCCTTCATTCGGAAACCTGTACATCCTGGTTGCTGTAGACTACGTCTCCAAATGGGTCGAAGCAATTGCACTGCCATCCAACGATTCAACAGTGGCGATCAAATTCCTGAAAAAAAAAACATTTTCACTCGGTTCGGAATACCTCGGGCAATTATCAGCGATGGTGGCTCACATTTATGCAACAGATACTTTGATGCACTCATATCCAAATACGGAGTTACTCACAAGGTTGCCACTACTTATCATCCACAGTCAAATGGACAGGTTGAAGTTTCAAACAGAGAAATCAAAAGAATCTTGGAGAGAACTGTTAGATCAACTAGGATGGACTGGTCAACAAAATTGGATGATGCATTATGGGCCACCGAACAGCTTACAAGACACCTATTGGTATGTCCCCATATCGATTGGTGTTTGGGAAAGCATGTCATCTGCGAGTTGAGCTTGAACACAAGGCGTACTGGGCACCGAAGAAGTTGAATCTTGATCCACAAGCTGCAGGAGAGAAAAGACTCCACCAACTCAACGAATTAGAGGAATTTCGCTTACAGGCTTATGAGAATGCCAAATTGTACAAAGAAAAGACCAAGAAATGGCATGATCAAAAAATAGTACACAGACAGTTGGAACCAAGGCAGCAAGTGTTGTACAATTCACGGTTGAAACTTTTCCCTAGAAAGTTGAAATCAAGATGGTCGGGTCCTTTTGTGATCACTCAGGTTTTACCATATGGAGCTGTTGAGTTACTGGATCCCAAAACCAAAGAAACATTCAAGGTTAATAGTCAGCATGTCAAGCACTACTGGGGAGAATCATTTGAGCGACAAAAAAAGTGTCACACTTTCAGATCCAGCCTAACGTTCGAGAAGTCACGTCTAGCTGACGACGTTAAACTTAGCGCTAGCAGGAGGCAACCCATGTAATTTGTGTATATATTGTGATCTGGTGTGTTTTATTTTTATGTGTTTAATTTTTGCAGGTAAAGTCATTTCACGATGGAAGAAGCTCTCGCAAATCTTCACAAGCAATTTCCTTCTCCCCCTCAAAAATCTCTGATAAAAGTTTACAAAGCTCGCTTGGAACGGATGATATTACTAACGATCCATGGTGTTCCTAATGACATTCGTTGGGTAATTGAAGCACAGGTCCGATTGGCAGGTGAGTCTTCTGACTCTTTTATTTCACATCTACCTGGTTTTGGAAGAAGCGCCTATGCAAAGAAACGTAGAGCTAACAAATGGGTGTTTATTACAAATGTGCACGCTGGAATTGCAATACTCGTTGTCGTTATTTAGGAATGGTGTCTGATAATCGTGAAGACAAAATTAAATTCATTAGGGATGGCTTGAGTAAGGAGTCTGTAGATGATATATCTTCAACTATTGAGACGCATCCCAGTGGATATGTTCATATAGCCATCCGCAAATTACATACACAATTCCAAAAAGAAAGACAACAATTAAGTCTTGGGATCTGACTCAAAAAGACCCTGTTTGCCATTTATAAGAAAATTGGATGGGAAGCTTGTCCTTGACTCATAGACATAATCAAGCCGCTACATTTCTTGTACATATTATATCTCTTTGTCTTTTCCTAATAATTGTGATTTGTTTTGTTGTTTTTCTTTTATTTTCTCCGACAGGATCCAGACCTTTTTGACTATCACGATTTATTTACTGTTAACTAATAATTGTCATTTGGCAGGTACTAGTGCTATTATTTTACTCACCCTTTTCAGGTACTATAAATTCAACTCATCATTTTACTTTTGAAGATATCCAGAGTAAAACATGGAAGGCACTTCAAGAAGACGAGTTGAAAACATCTGTGTGTTTTGCGGTACTAGTGTTGGTGTTAAGCCACAATACGTAGAAGCAACACATGAATTGGGTCGAGTCTTAGCTGCAAGGAATATGCACTTAGTATATGGCGGAGGCAATCTTTGACTTATGGGGATCGTTTCAAAAGCTGTACAGGAGGGAGACAGTAACGTTTTGGGAATTATCCCAAAACCCTTGGCAGAAGCAAATCTTATTGGACCATCAAACGGAGAAGAACTATTCGTGCCAGGTATGTCTGAACGATTGGTAGAAATGATTACCGTGCTGATGCTTTTATTGCTTTGCCAGGTGGCTTGGGTACATTTGAGGAAATTTTTATGGTGTTATCTTGGGCAACTTGAACATACACCAGAAACCGCTTGGACTGTACAACGTTGAAGGATTTTATGATTTTCTTTGTGTGTTTTGATGATGCCCGGAGAAATGGGTTCGTGTCAAAACATTTAAAAGAACTCATCTTCACTGCCAGAACTGCTCCGGATCTAATTGACCAAATCTTAGCCTATGAACCACAATTTACCCTATCATTTCAAAGATAAATTGGTCCGAGGACGATCGTGGTAAGAGGCGTCAGATTAATCTGGATCTTAACCTTTAACTTTTCTTGTAGAATTTCAGTTAACCAGATACTATCTTCTAAACTCTTCTTCTACTGTTTAAGACATTGGGGACAATGTCTCATTTAGGTTTTGGGGAGGGAATTAGTTGATCAGTATCTTGTGTTTTAGTTGTGTGTTGTTTTTATTTTTAGTCCAAAATTTTTCGAAAAATACTAAAAAATTGAAATGTTTTCAAAAATTACAAAAATATTTTGTGTTTTTGTGTTTTTATTTTGACTAAAAAGGTGAAATTGGTAAGAGTTAGCTGTGTAAGGAGTTTCCACTCCTGAGACGTATCTCAAACCTATTTCGAAACAAGTTAATTTTTGTTTATTTCCTTTAAAATTATTTAATTTGTGAATTCTCCATAATACTGACTAAAATGGATCTTCATATGCTCAGTTAGCAGGTATTATCAACATGATGGTAACATACATACATGAGCTATAATTGAAAAGTTGTAATATTCTGTGCTCTAGTTTAATTGGAGGAATCATCTCAAAAAGTGATGGAGTAAAAAAAAAACGTCTGAGATCCGAGTTATTAAGTCTGTAAGGGTGTTTTAACACCTAGTGCCCTAAAGCCAACTGGTTTGGGAGTCACTGGCCCAAGCTCGCTACATGGATCAAGGATGTTGCAAAAATATATATATATGAAGTCTGAGTAAATAAGTCCGTAGGGGTGTCTTAACACCTGGTGCCCTAAAGCCAACTGGTTTGGGAGCCACCGACCCAACACTCGCTACATAGACGGAAGATATTGTATATAAATAAAAAAAAAATCAAAAATCAAAGAAAAAAATCAGAAAAATGAGAAAAATTATTCCACTACTATAAAAAAGGTGTGAATTCTGATAACACTTTAGGACAAAAATATTACTCTCTTCTCAACTGCGCTTGTGACTGTTGTGGGCAAAAATGAGTTGTTTAATATTTTGTTGGCTATGTATATGGAGAATGGTAAATATAATCAGAGAATTTACTTATTCGGTAATTTAGAAAGAAATAAAACAACTAGTAACTTGGAGTAGTAGTTTCACCTGATTAGTCACTAACTTCTTTATTCGTTTTTCTCTTATCTTTTTTCTTTTGTGTGCATTAGTTTCACTACCTTTTTACTTTTGTAAAATATTTGTGGGTATCATTTCTGTAAACCCTCACGAGACTACAACTCGTCCATTAGGGACACCTAGGGGTTTAAAGGCTTGTTGCACATGCTAAATGCAACCGTGATCCCTACGAAAGTGGCTTAGTTAAATTTTAAGGTTGTTTATGTATTTTATTTTATGTTTTGCTCGAGGACAGGAAAATGTTAGGTTTGAGGGTGTGATGAGTGGCAAATGTATCACTATTTCCCACTCATTTGACCTAATATTTTGTAAAGTTTCTTGAGTTTTGTGAATATTTTGATGTGTTTTGTGTTATTTTGTAGATGAATAAAGTTTCACGACATTCTGGAGGTGATTTTGGGCCAAAACAGTGAAAAAAAACACAAAAAGGCATTTTAGTCATTTCGCGCTTCGCGACGCGACGCCTAAGGTGCGCTGATCCATGCTAACGTGCGCCGGGGACACATGTCAGAATTTGAGAAGTTTGACTTTGCTAACGTGCGCCGTGCCACATGTCAACATCACAATCGATCTGCTAACGTGTGCCGTGCCACGTGTCATCATCCTGTGATGCCGACAATCGCCATCGCCACGTGTTGACAAGTGTCATCCCACGTATCAGCCACATCATCATCCACTTCAGCAGAAGACCGAGTCAACGTGCCACATCACCGCCATGTCATCATCAGCCAATCACATCGTGCCACGTGTCGCAATTCTATGGTGCCGACAATCACTTTCGCCACGTCATCACCACATCAGCGCCACGTCAGCTCAATTATTGACTCATTTATCCGTATTGCCACGTGGCATATAAGAATCTGAAACGGACTAATCAACGCTTGACACATCGGCGCGTCGCAAAGCAAGAAGAAATGTGCGCATCGCGACGCGGAGGGCTTACCGAGGCCTATAAATAGAGCTCGAAATTTCAGTTTCAGATGTACCTTTCTCTCTGAATTCTCTGATGTAAATATGGAGTTTTCTATCTAGTTTATTTTAATTTCAGTTTTGTAATTAATTTTAATTACGTTCTGTAATAGTAATAGTAATTTACTTTCTTTACTTTTACAGTTTTTACTATTCAACCATGATGAGGTAACTTCCCCCTGCTAGGGTGAAAGATAATTCTTTTACTCTTGCTATTAATTAGATTAATCTCCCTTAATTATAATGTATTCACTATTTAAAATTTGACTTAATAAGGATACCGCTATATTGGTCGGTTGGTAATTCATTTTAAACTGGTTTAAACCTGACTAAGCAAGGATACCGCCAAATTGGTCGGTTGGTAATTAAATTTTCTTACCGCCTATATGGCAGGTTTATAGACAAATTTTGATACCGCCTATATGGCTGGTCGGACTTAATTTGACTTAATCAGGTTACCGCTTATATGGCTGGTTGGTAAAATAATCACAAGTTAATATATTATATTAAGGGAGATATATCTAAATAGTAAATAGTAAAAGTTGATCCTTTAACTTAGCATTTTATTTTATTGTAATTTTACTTTTCAGTATTATTTTACCGCATTTACTTTTCAGCATTGTAATTTATGTCTTTTATTTTTAAGTTTTTACTAGCCCTAGTTATTGTCGTAACTAAGTTAGTTATCTGGGGTTGTGATGACTTCTAATATCACCGGTTTATAAGTGGTTATTTTATAGTTTGGGTAATTTAAAGGTTTACTTATTAAGTCTTAAGCTTAATGCGTCTTGTTAATTGACCACTAATAAGATTGATCTGGTAAATCTAAAATAAACTTGACAAAGGAATTTTAGGTTTCAGCCTTAGACTTAATAACCCACGATCTTTCTTGAGGATAGACAACCCTTTAATAGATTTCCTTACAGGATAGACATATATCTGTCGAGCGGGGGTAGCCATAATTGGAACTTAAACTTAATGAATCCATGTAATTTGGTTGACATAGACATATGGTTCAATTGGGTTATACTGGGTATTTATGTCTGACCATCGACAGAGGCTTTCGCATAATTTAGTGTTCCAGGTTAGTAAACCGATTTATTACACAAACATGAAATAACCACTTCATCTTTTAAAAGATATTAGAAAGATTCACAACCCTAGATAGTTTCCTAATATTGAATTTTCTTAAACCTACTTTTGTGCAATTTTATTTACTTGTTTTTAAATTTAAAATCATCACCATTTCAAATCAATCAATCAACCTATTAGATACTAATAATCATTTGACCTCATAAAATTAATAGATTAGGTATTAAGTCCTCGTGGGATCAATACTTTTTATACTACTTGAACGATACGTGCGCTTGCGTTATACGCGTGTGAAAACACTGGTCAAATCTGCTCTTGCATCCACTGCTGCATCTATTGCTGCATCCGCTGCTGCATCTGCTTCTATATCTGCATATGCTCTTGTTGCTTTCGCATTTGCTCATATATATGGTATTGTATTTTCTCATGTTATTGCCACATCTGCATTTACTGCTGATGTATCTGTTGTTTCAGAATAATGATCTCTTTTTGCATTTTCACCTCTAGAAACGAGGCAGAAGAAGATGAGGAACTACCCTCAAGTACATACTGGGAGCCCGGACCGTAGACATGCTTCTTCCTCTCCCCTCCGGCAATCTCAATAAATAATCGATCCTCATCTATCGTCTCCCTAGTCTGCAAAAAACTGGTCTCGAGCAGTTGTATAGCTATCATATGATAAATGTGAGAAATGTTAGACCGTAATATAAATTTTTTAAAGTTATGTATAAAAAAAAAGAACATAAACATATATATATATATATATATATATAAACAAACTTACATACACTTCCTGAGATCGCTGATCGACGAATGTGTGTTCGTCATTCTTCTTCGTGTGTGTATGCACAAAGAGCTCAAAGGTACTGGGTTGACAGTCCAATTGTTTCTCCTATCCATTTTCAAAAGTGTAATAGTAATTAATTATAAAAAATAAATAAGTAATTCAAAGAAATATACTTACAATTTATATACTTACAAGATGGCGACCACAGTCGTAATATGATTGGGTGCCTCTCGTATGCTTGACCATTTCTATTCATTCGATGGCGGATCATCGTCTGTTATGGGAGGCCGCTTCTGAACGTACGTGAAAGTCAGGAGATTCTTAGTATTGATTCAAATTATTCTATAGCGGATCGTCTATGGAACATGATTGTTTCCCTATCTATTTAATTCATTCAACATATCTTTGTACCGAATGAAAACAAGAAAAATCATAAAAATATATATAAACATTTATTAAATAATAATAATAATAATATAATAATAATAATAATAATAATAATAATAATAATAATAATAATAATAATAATAATATGAAACTTACTTTGGCTCACGTAGAGTGAGATGATGACGTTGCCATAACCCAATATCGAATTTCATTGATGCCACACTACTGTCAATACCTGCGACATATGTCTTAGTTAGGTGTTGTGATGTCATCAGATCTTGTGCAGGTAGAGTCTGATCAGGATCCGATATCGGAGTCTGAGGCTGCTGCGAGCTAGTACCGACCTCACTATCATGGGTCCCAATAGACCTACTAGATGTAGATATACCCTTACGAAGAAGACCTCTGCTGGTACCTCTGGTCATCTCTGTAAGAATATTATTAGAAACAAGAATGCATAAATTAATTTATTCAAACTAACTATCTAGTAACATTAATGTGTTTACAATAGTACATCAAATAAATTGTTCGATTTTTCCATCTTAAAATTAAGTTTAATTGAAGTAAAATTTAAACAAATCGTTCGACTTTTTCTATCTTATCGATTCCATACGACATAGATGGTATTTCTTCTCCCATTTTTTAATTGGGAGCCTCAGAACTTCCAACAAAGGAAAAATGAGATTGAGAGGATTTTGAAGTAATCATTTCACAGATTACCTTAAACTACACAAATATATTTTCAATTAATGTTACCCATTTTAACCTATTGCAAAAAATATCTTTTTAATCTACTGAAATTTCAACAAAGTTTCCTCTGTAGCTATGATAATCCAAATTTTTTATTTACACAAAACTAACACTTCAAATAAATCCTAAATATCTATTGTACAACTTGTGCCTCTCCAAACTCCCATCTACATATCTATTGCACAAAACAAACACTTCAAGAAAACTTAAAAACTCAAGCAACATTTGGCCATAATAATATAACAATAGGATTGAAGGGAAACACATCAAGTTATCAACACATCAAAGTTCTTGGAATTCTCATAATCATCAAAGTCATCGTGAGTCTCGACAATGCCTCATTTGTTTGAGGCACTGAGATAATGCCTTAAACAAATGAGGCACTAACAATGCCTTAAACAAATGAGGATATATCCTCATTTTAATCATGTTTTTTATTTCGAACATCACTATATCTTGGGCGCAATAAAATATTAATACGTTTATTTTGAATTTGCTACCCAGTGCCCATTTGGTTCTTTTCATTTTCTATATTAATCTGAGTTTATATTTCCCTTTATTACATTTGTACGGGTCAAATTTGACCTAATCATCGAAGCGACATGCATTGATACCCAACGTACCCATGCGACAAACTCGCTTGAAATCATGTCTAATGACTTTCATCTAACCCAAATGACACATTTGGCTACTACCTAAGCCTAATCAGTATGGAATCCAGTTGACAACATGTCCAGACGAAAGTAATCCCAATCGACACACCAATCCAATCGACATCCAATCTACTAGATTAAAATACCTAAATAATTATGCTCAAACACAATGCCATAAATGGCCAGACTTCCTACAGCCTACCACTTGGGCCTGCACTTAGGCTCAACATGATTCTAGTCCACTAAGATGAGTCCAGTCTACATTATATGGAATTGCACATCTGAACGCTAAGCTTTCGACAGTTAGGCTTTTTCCAGCCTACAATTTGGGCCTACTCCTAGGCTCAATATAATTCCAGTTGTCTAGAATAACTCCAGTCGATGTCTATTAGATTTAGACTGCTCATTGTATGATTATCAACAATCGGCTATCCACAGCTCTGAACTTACGCGCGAGACTCAAAGCATAGGCCCACAAGCCCATACAAAATTGAGCCTACAAGGTCGAAAGGTCCACGCGACTTAACAAAGGGTTTCCAATAGACCCTAACCATATTATTCAATGTCCCAATAGACATTATCTCATGTTATACAATGTCTTAGCCGAATTGTCTCGTGTTATACAATGTTCCAATAGAAATTGTCCAACTGTCAACACACGACGAATTCCTTTTCAACAATGGAAATAAGTATTTAAACGAGTTGGAGTGGGCGGATTGGGTTGGATCATAAGATTGGGTAGATTGGGTTGGATCATAGGATTGAACGAGTTGGCCAACTATGAGATAATTATAGAATGTATTTAAATTTAAAAGAAAAATACAATAAAATTCACTTGATATTTTATCAAGACCATAAGTATTAGTCTCCCATACATTAAAAATAAAACATCACATATACTATTTTATAAAAAACAATTATGGTTGAAAGACGTAACAAACAAATTGGTTGGATTCCCGCAATTGTATCTTCAAATATCACGTATTAGCATTGCTAAATGAAACTTTCAAAATACAATATATTGTCGCAACTAGACCCGACCAAGGTTCCAGTTCCGAATCCTAACCGAACCGGAATCGAATCGGTTGGAACCAAACAGTTCCGGTTCCAAATGGTTCCGATTCTGGTTCCGGAATTATCGGTTCGGTTAGGGTTCTTACCCTAACCAAAATGGTAGGAACCGCTGGAATCGAACGGCTTCTACGGTTCCAACTGGAACCGTTTGGCTCCAGTACGGTTCTAACCCGTCCCTAACGAGTACTAGCCATTGGGGATAGCCCAACAGCTATTAGTCGTTGGGCAGAGGATTTCCCAAATTACCCCTAATAATATTAATAAGACGACTAATTTTAAGGGCATTTTAGGTATCACAAAAATATTTTTAAAATGTATAAATAAGGGTCATCAAAATGTATATCCTGTATTATCAATTATTGCTAAAGAGATATTGGTAGCACCTGTTTCCACCGTTGCGGTTGAGCAAGCCTTCAACGTGAGAGGAAATATATTTGAAGTTAGACGGTCTTCATTACATCTAAGCACTCTAGAAGTAATAGCATGTGTGGATGATTGGACCCGAGTTGATTTGAGGCAACAAGAAGATGCCCCGATGAATTTGAAGACTTGTTCGACAATGCATCTGCAAGTGCAAGCGGAACTGGAGCTGAAGGATCAAAAGACACTGATAATGATGATTGATAATTAAAGAATTGTAAAATTACAATGGGAAAATATCTTTAAATTATAATGGAACTACGTGAGCTTTAATTCCTTTAACCCATGGAGGATACGTAGGCAACTTAAGTTCTTAAAAATTTATGTTCAAGCTCATTAATTTAATAATTTTATTTTTAATTTTTTTATACAAAAAATTTATTTGTAATTTAATGTAAGTATATTATATAAATTCAAATTCATAATTTTAAATTAATTTTTCAATCTCAATTTTTTTATTTAAAAAAGAGAAAAAAACAGAATGGAACCGGACGGTTCGATTCTGATTCTGGTTCCGGTTCCGGTTCCACTTAAGTGTGAAACCGAAACCGAATCGGAATTAACCAGTCCAGTTCCGATTCCACACTTGTGGAATCGAGAACCAGCCAATTCGATTCCGGTTCGGAACTGAACCGGACCGGTGGTCAGGTCTAGTCGCAACTTTACTCTAAGAGATAAGTTTATCAAAAGCAAATTCATGTGTATGTGAATCGTAACTAACGAAAATCATTCTTCAAACTCTCAATCTTAACCATTTCATATCAAAAGTTAGAACATAATGGGTCAAACCAACCTATTATCTTTATCTTTATTCTTTTTATTGCAACAAAAGGCAAAAATTTTCAAAATTAATTCATATTTATAATCCGGATAGACTCGTATGATGGTTATTATCGCCCACTTGAAGTGGGGGTAGATATTTTCATATTCTACTAGTAAAGTCTGATTGCTTGATATAACACATGGATGCTTGTGTGAACAACAATTGTAGGAAACGATTTCCCATGTACTGAGATCGACCTTGAAATTTTTTTTGCCCTTTCCCTCTAATGTCGAATCTGACCAGCATCTTTAGCTTATAAATTTTGCGCTTTATTTATTTTTTTTTACGCAAAACAATCAGTCCACATAGCTGTGAATTTGAGCAGTTTGTAACACCGAAAAACACTCACTGTAATGGAGCTCAATGTTTTACACTTTTTTTACAGTAATTTTTAGGCAATTTAATCTCTCCGAAACAGTCCCAAAACTACCCATAATCAGTCCTCCATATTATTAAAGTCACTTAACAAAACGACCAACCAAAAAAACTCGAAAAAATTACACAAAGCTCACTAATCAGTTGCATTTAATATCATGGCATGTTATAATGCATGAGTGGATATCCTATGTTATATGACATGTTATTTAAACTTTCAATTGTAACCATACATACAACAAAACTAATGCATTGACCGGATTTTTTGGTTTTCTAAATTAATCTAATTAGTACACAAAATATCCAAGGTATTCCTTGGTCTTCAACTCTTGACTCCATCGATTGTCCTGCGAAATTTTGCTCCTCGAGTAGTAATATTCGCAATATATGGATATAATGCTTCAAGTAGTCATGTTCACTACGGACCGCATTAGCACTTTGAGTCGTAAGACATATTTTTGTGTGGTAATCACCTCCACACATCGCCGTCGAGTTCACTATGCCTATGCCTACCATAGCTTCCTACAACCACGATCCATAGTTAAAATAAAAAGATAAGAGTTATAATACTTTTCAACCTAACTTTGATACCAATTGTAGGAAATGATTTCCGGGACGACGGAAGTGTATTAGATACCAGGATCGACCTTGAAAAATTTTCCGCCCTATCCTCTCTAATGTCGAGTCTGACCAGTTCCTTTACCTTACAATTTTATGCTTAATTTTTTTTTAAGCAAAACAATCAGCCCCAAATAGCAATGAATTTGAGTAGTTTAAATTTTCTGCCCTTTCCCTCTAATGTCGAATTTGACCAGCACCTTTTGTTTACAATTTTACGCTTTACTTTATTTTATTTTTTACGCAAAATAATCTGCCCCAAATAGCAGTGAATTTGAGCAGTTCGTAACACCGAAAAATGCTCACTGCATTTGAAAAAATGCTCACTGTTTTACAGAAACTTTTAAGCAATTTAATTACTCCAAAACAGTCCCAAAACTACCCGAATCAACCCTCCATATTATTAAAGTCACTGCACAAAACGACCAACCAAAACAGCCCAAAAAAAATTACACAAAGCTCACTCCCACAATCAGTCGCAACTCACGGCCTGATGCAAGAAAAATGCATGTGACGCACTTGCTTTGACAAAGCAACAATAACGCACACCATTATTACCCAAGGGAAATCAACAACAAACACGTCCAAGTTGAGGATCATGCTCACATGTGATTGTTCGGCTTCTTGAAGTTACATGCATCATGCATGCTAAATTTGGCTTCCTCAATGTGTGAGCTGATGTTATTATTATTAAAGAAGCAAGCTTGATTTTGTGAATGTGATCAATGCCCTGAAATATATTTCAAGGATCGGGTCTACCACTCGATTATCCGTATTATAACACACCGTCAGAAATCTATGAGCTGGGTGGACTGGGGTAACTCACTTGAAAAGAAAAATTTTATTGGGAATATTTTCCTCCAAATTTTCTTGCACTTCTCTCTTTTCAATCTCATTGAAATTGTGAAAGTGGCTAAGGTTATTGTTTACAAGACAAACACTTTATATTTATATTTAGGGTTTATGTTAAAATTATGTTTGTATAAAATTAACCCTATAATATTCGGCCAAGGATCTTTTTGTCACAACTAAATTATTAATTTCAAAAATTAAATATGATATCAAATATCATTTAATTTGAAATTAAAATTTAAAGTGTAACTTATATCATGATATAAATTACAGATTTGATTTTGAATTAAATCAAATTTAATTTAAAATCAAATCTTATATTAAATGATTATATAATAATCATTAATATAAAAATTATATATTAAACATTTTAATATATAGTTATAAAGTATGACATTATATAATTATTAATCAAATTAATAATTATGTCATTAAATAATTCTCAATTATTTAATATTTTTCAAGTGAGTTCATAATTGGACTATCCAATTATTCCATGGATTTGTATAGTGTAACAAGCTAACACGGGGACCAAATGGATCTACAGTTCCGAACTCCAATAATCCTAAAATTTTATTTAAAACTCTTTAATTAAATATTTCGAATTATTAACTTTAGGTTATTCCACTAAAAACATAATGCTGCACTCTCGTTACTGCATATATATTTTATACCGAAACTCGTCAACATCCACCGATATAATCACTGCATACAAATCGACCATCCACGAGTTTCTCATAATTAGTGTTGGGTCATAATGTTTGTCACACCCTTCTAACTATTTTGTGCCAAAAGTATTATTGATCCTGAAATGAATGATTTATTCATAACTATTATGAATATTAATCCTTTCATGCGTAATAGAAAGGCTTGAGCGCTATAACCGTTCAAATAATAAATCAACCTTTAAGAAATATACTCATCTACTTCTCGTAAGAAGAAGTGGATTCCATATCAATGTAACAAGTCCCCGGCCACACACTAAACTATGTCCCCAAAATACGTAGCTATTTGTCAGGATTTCTTCACCAACCTCACCTTTGTAAATCAAAGGACATAGTCTACTATGTAGTAGTTCGTAGTACACTCAGGATTCAGATCAACTCATATATGATAATCTATTAGACTGATATGAATTTCTTTATTTAACGGATATTAAAAGAAATTCATGTCTATCTTGGTCCAGTCCTATATGATCGCATCATATAAAGTGCCTCCATTTCCATGTCAGCACATGAACGAACCCGGATTAAAGTCGTCATACAATATGGAATGGATGGCAACTGTAGATAAACAACAAACAAAGTGTTCGTCTTTGTTTGCTCTCTAAGAACTATTTAGGATTACTAATTTCAGACATAAATCCTCAGGTGTGTAACACTTATACACTAAGTCTGAAATTACATTCAGTATCCAAGGGCATACATGATAATTTATAATATGTGACCATAAAATCAATATTTTAATAAATGAATAACTGAGTCGTTTAACACTTAAAAAAAATCTCGTTTATATATTACATTATACTCTATGGCATATATCCCAACAATTTTCCACTTTCACTATAGCAAATGAGATATGTCGCATAATCTTAGACCCTCTCGGTGACCTTTAAACACTTTAGCCATCAAGGTCTTTGTAAACGGATCAGCCAGATTTTCTACACAACACTATTTGTAACATCTCCCTAAAGAGATGATATTTCCTCTCTATATGCTTTCATCTCTTGTGGCTTCTTGGTTCATTGGAATTTACTACTGTACCACTATTATCATAATAAAGTGTGAGTGGTTTATCCATATCTTGAAAAACTTCCAGATCTCCCAAGAATTTATGGAGACATATTGTTTCCTTAGCTACTTCACAATGTGCTACATACTCAACCTTCATGGTGGAGTTCGTAATGCTAGATTGTATTATACTCCTCCATACTATAGCTCCACCAACTCGGGTAAGTACCGATTCAAATATTGATTTCTCATAATCTACATCCCTCTGAAAATCAGAATCTGTATATCCTCCAAGGATCATATCCTCTCCAGGATATACAAGTATATAGTCTCTCAATCTCTCAAGACACTTGAGAATGTATTTCATGGCTACCCAATGATCTAATTCTGGGCAGATCTGAAACCTACTGACTACTCCTATTACAAAGCAGATGTTCTGTGTCATGTATACTATAGCATACATGAGACTACCAACTTTTGAGATAAATAGAGTCTGTCTCATTTCCTCAACTATTTGAGGTGTCTTAGGAGACTGTTCATTTGACAAATGAATATGAATTACATATCGACGAGGTAAATTACCATTCTTGGAATTCAGCATCCAAAATTGTACAACAATCTTGTCGATATAGGATGCTTGAGACATAGCTAACTGTCGTCTCTTATGATCCCAAATGATCTGGATCTCAAGTACACAACTCGTATTTCCGAAATCTTTCATTTGGAATTAGTTAGCTAGTCAGGATTTTACTTCCGATAATAATTTTACATCATTCTCATTTAGTAAAATATCATCGACGTATAATGCGGAAAAATCACCTTACCGTCATTGACACACTTGTATATTCAAGGCTCATCGGCATTTTGCTCAAAATCATAAGACTTGATCATCGCATCAAATTTTATTTTCCAAGATCAAAATGCTTGCTTCAGTCCATAAATCGAACTTTGCAGCTTGCAAACCTTTTCCTCATGACCTTAGGCAACAAATCTCTCTAGTTGTATAATATATATGCTCTCATCATTCAAGAATATTATCTTGACATACATCTGTCATATCTCATATTCATAATATATGGCAACGAATTGAAGAGTACGAATATATTTAAGCATGGCTACTGGCGAGAAAATCTCCTCTTAGTCGACTTTCTCTTTCTGGGTATAACCATTGGCCATTAACCTAGTTTCGAAGGTCTGTACCTTCTCATTTACTCACCTATTCCTCTTGAAAATCCACTTACAACCTATAGGTCTTACCCCATTAGGTTGACCTATAATATCCCATACTGAGTTGGAATACACAGACTCCATCTCGAGATTCATGGCTTTGAGCCATTCCTTTTTTTCAGGATCATCCATTGCACTACAATAGCTCAATGGATCATCTACACCATTATTGGAGGTGACAACTTTTGCCTCTCTAATCCCTAGATAGAAATCAGGTTGTCACACAACCCTCCCACTGTGTATAGATTGTAGACTCTCCTGATATAACTACATCTGATGCTAAGATGTCAAAGGTGTTATGTTATTGTAATTGTCAACAATTGTTGTTGATGATACATTGGTCTAACCAGAAAGTAACTACTCGAGTACCACTTTACTACGAGACATGAATTCTCTCATATAGTTCTCCTCAAGAAATACAAACACTTTGATCTCTTCTTAGATTATAAAAGAATCCAGTCATAGTATCTTTAGGATAACCTACAAATAGACACACCTTAAACGCGGCTCAAACTTTATAGTCTTGTTCTTCAGCATATGCGTTAGACACCTCCATATGCGAAAATATTACAAACTATCTTTGTGACCGCTCCATAAGACTAAAGGTGTCTTAGGAATATACTTAGATGGAACTACGTTAAGGATATTCATTGTTGTCTGTGATATATACCCTTAAAAAGAACTAGGTAATGAATTGTCACTAAGCATTGATCTCATCATGTCTAGTAGGGTTTGATTTCTCCTTTCTGCAATACCAATCTACTGTAGTGTTCTAGGTGCTATGAGTTGAGTACTATCCCATGCTCAACTTAGAACTCCTCGAATTCATTGTCGAGGTATTTTCCTCCATGATATGATCGTAGAATTTTGATGGCTTTACCTAATCGGTTCTCAACCTTAGCATGATACTTTTTGAACTTTTCAAAGATACCTAATTTATGCTGCATTAGGTAAACATGCACATATCTAGAATAATCGTCAATAAATGTGATGAAATGTTCATAACCATTTAGTGATTAATTGGCTCTTAGCCCTTTCCAATAAAAGGTCTCTTGGTTATATTACCTTATAGTCTAGACTCATAGACTTGTAAGGTGCAGTCCTTTAACTGACTTAAAGATTTACTTTCTACTAATCAATTTATCCTGTCAAAGTTAATATGGCCAAGTTTGAGATGCCACATATATGTGTTATCATGAGAAATCCTTTACCATTTAGTTTTGGGTTGTTCTACCTTAAACATCTCAGTGTTGAGCAGTGAGTTATGTGATAACAATCTTAACACATACAAGTTATTTCCTAGTTTCCTTTGCCTATTGGTAATCCATTTTTGAAATAATAACTATTATTATTAAATAAAGTGGAAAAATCATCATGCAATAGTTTTGAAACATAAATCAAATTTCTGTGAAAAAACATGAATAAACAACACTTTGTTCAAATTCAAATAACTTTTATTTGAAAATTGAAAACTGGTAACTCACACTGCTTTTACTGAAACAGCTTCCCATGTCCGGACTCTAATGGTAAAGTTACCTTTAGCAAGGTCTTTCTATGTATCAAGTAGCTGTACTGTTAGCCTTCCCAGGGTTTCTTTCCTTTCTTTGCAGATTTGAAAGATTAGGAAACACTTGCCTCTCCACTAGGCTAACATCAACATGGATTCCTAAAAGGTGAGCTCATTTAGCAGTTATGTAAGAGTGAATATCAACATGTTCATAACATAGTTACTTTTAAACTGCAGGAAACCCTTTGAAAGAGACCCCATGATCATGGTCACCTGGCTATGGGGCGGCTTCATTGAAGTGGGTCATCATCCTCAAGACATTCTCTTGGATGGATGCCTCTTCCTTCATCTTCTTGGTCATCACTGAGACCAATGCATCATGATGTTATCGCTCCGAAGACTACCCGAACATGTCTTTCAATGACTCCATCATCAGTGCATTTTTTTTACACAAAACAATCAGCCCCAAATAGCAGTGAATTTGAGCAGTTTAAATTCCTGCCCTTTCCCCTCTAATGTCGAATCTGACCATCACATTTAGCTTATAATTTTGCACTTTATTTTTTTACGCAAAACAATCGGCCCCAAATAACAGTGAATTTGAGCAATCTGTAACACCGAAAAATGCTCACTGTTTTATAGAATTTTTACAGCTATTTTTAGTCAATTTAATCACTCTGAAACAGTCCCAAAACTACCCTGAATCATACCTCCATATTATTAAAGTCAGTGTACAAAACGACCAACCAAAACAGGCCGAAAAAATAACACAAAACTCACTCTTACAATTAGTTATAACTCACAGCCTGATGCAAGAAAAATGCATGTGACGCACTTGTTTTGACAAACATGTCCAAGTTGATGATCATGCTCACTTGTGATTGCTCGGCTTCTTGAAGTTACATGCATCATGCATGCTAAATTTGGCTTCCTCAATGCGTGAGCTGATGTTATTATTATCAAAGAAGCAATTTTTATTTTGTGAATGTGATCAAGGATCGTGTCTACCACTCGATCTTCCGTATTATAACTCACCGCCAGAAATCCGTGAAGGTGGGTTCGGGGTAACTCACTTGAAAAGAAGACTTTTCTTGAGAAAATAAAATTTTCCTCCAAATTTTCTTTCACTCCTCTCTTTTCAATCTCATTGAAATTGTGAAAGTGGCTAGGGTTCTTGTTTACAAGAGAAACACTTTATATTTATATCTAGGATTTAGGTTAAAATTGTGCTTGTACAAAATTAACCCTAAACCTAATATAAATATTAATATTTGCCAATGGTCTTTTTGTCACAACAAAATTATTAATTTCAAAAATTAAATATGATATCAAATATCATTTAATTTGAAATTAAAATTTAAAATGTAACTTATATCATGAAAAAAAAATACATATTTGATTTTAAATTAAATTAAATTAAATTTTAAATCAAATCTTATATTAAATGATTATCTAATAAGCATTAATATTAAAACTATATATTAAATATTTTAATATATAGTTAAAAAGTGTGACATTATATAATTATTAATCAAATTAATAATTATGTCATTAAATAATTCAATTATTTAATCTTTTTAAAGTTAGTTCATAATTGGACTATTCAAATATTTCATGGATTTCTATAATGTAATAAGCTAACACGGGGACCAAATGGACCTACAGTTCCGAGCTCCAATAATCCTGAAATTAGTTCACCGATATAATCATTGCATACAGATTGACCCTCCATGAGTATCTCATAGTTAGTGTCGGGTCATAATATTCATTATACCCCTCTAATTATTTTGTGCCATAAGTATCATTAATTCTCTAATGAATGATTTATTCATAACTATTATGAATATTAATCTTTATATTCGTAATAAAAGACTTGAGCGATCTAACCGTTCAAGTACTGAATCAACCCTTAAGGAATATACTCATATACTTCTCGCAAGAATGAGTGGATTACATATCTATATAACACGTCCCCAGCCACACACCAAACCATGTCCCCAAAATACATAGCTATCAGTAATGATTTCTTCACCAACCTCACCTTTGTAAATTAAAGGACATAGTCTACCATGCAGTAGTTCGTAGTACACTCATGATTCATATCAACCTATATATGATCATCTATTTGACTGATATGAATTTATTTATTTAACAGATATTAAAAGAAATTAATTTTGTCTTAGTCCAGTCCTATATGATCACATCATATAAGGTGCCTACATTCCCATGTCATCACATTAACGAACTCGGATCAAAGTCATCATACAATATGGAATAGACCGCAGTTGTAGATAAACCACAAAAAATGCCCGTCTTTATTTGCTTTTTACGGACTATTTAGGATTATTAATTTCAGACTTAAATTCTCATGTGAATAACACTTATACACTATGTTTGAAAGTACATTTAGTATCTAAAGGCATACATGATAATTTATAATATGCGTATATAAATCCTCATGTGACAATGAAAAATTATGGCCATAATGTTGGGGTATAGGAGAATGGTATAGGGAGTCGGTGAATGCAGTGTTGTAATTCTATGACATGGGATTACACAACTCTATCAACTATTTTGTGGTTTCTGCTTGTGCTATAATCTTCGAGTTGTGTTATCTACGTCATGATCTTAACTGGACTTCCTTGCCATTTCATGAGTTTTCAACATTTCTCATTTATTGGATCTGTTTCTAGGGGTTATACGGGTTGCTACTGTGGTTGGTCTATTCTGTGGACTTCTGTTGGTGCTGCAAGTTTCATGCGAGCTTGTCTATGTCATGTTCTACACTAGGCTCTCTTACTGATTTTTACTGTTTCAATGGATCTCTACCTGGTATAATTATCTCTTAAGGTTTTCTCTTTTCTCTTAAGGATTTCTATTTCTATTTCGTAGTATAATACAATAGGTACTGGGTCTTCTTACAAATACCTTTTATCTATTTTGGTCAATAAAGTCTGAATGTCAATAATGTTTAATACTTTTGTACTGGTGTCATTTACCGATTGCTATAGCTTCATCCATTACCTATTTTAGAATAGGTATGAGATGGACCCTGGTAGAACGTTTTCCTATCCAGTACCTCTACGGGGTCGGAAAATGGTCAATTTACGATTTCACCTATTTTGGACTCCTTTACTAATATAACCAATTTGTTGCTTCTTATGATATCAGTCTTACTAAGTCTTGATTCTAGACTAGGATATATGAAATCTTTATGTTCTCCTATGTATCTCAAACCTAGTAGGAATCTTCACAACTAAATCATATTTCTTGCTTCTTTACTTTTCTAGCTACCTTCTATCGTTCGGAAAACTTGCTATGCATACATTGATCTCGAAAGTTACTAAATCCACTTTATAGGATTCTCTGAGGAAGGAATAAACCTTGAGCCTATCTGACAGTCTTATGTCTATTTCTCCTCGTTTTATTCTCTTCACTGCTACAAGCTCATGTATTTTCTTTACTATCAATTATACTTCTACCCAATCTATTATCTAGACTAACTCTAAGCATATACGTCTTTCTTTAGTTTCTAGTTCTACACTTCTTCTAGCTTTCTCTCTTTTTAAAGCTTCACTAGTTGTTCTTATCACTTATCATGTCTGAACTTCGGGTGGCATATTCAAATGGTTATAGAAGTATTATGCTATAATAAGGATTTTAGTTTCAGATTATTGAAGGGATATTTGATTGATTCTTGAAAATTTTACTAACATTTCTATAAGGCTTGAAGACGTACTCAAGGATGAGATACTGGAGGGAGGGGTAGTGTCTCGCATATAAGTATCCCGGGCATACTACGTATACAAGACCCCAAAAATCTACTCACTACAGTCACTGATTCCCTAAACCATGCTCTAATAATACACTAAATCCTCATGTGACAATGAAAAATTATGGCCATATTGGAGATTTCTAAAAAAAATTGGTTTTGAGAATTCTCGTATTATATTATCAACATTATGTTCAACATTCAAATCTTTGACTATTAGGATTGACACGTTTTATACATTAGGTCATTTGACATGATACAATAGAGGCGAATGATTGAATCATATGAAATTCAACTACGGACAAGTTCTTACTTTTGTACTCATTTAGGATCATGATTAGTTATGATATGTAGAGAAAAAGCATCTTCATGATGTATAATTCATTGGAAATTTATACGATAATTTATTATATCTATATCCATTGTCAACTTGAGAATGAATATAATGAGTCATACAGTATAAGTATGTGAGTCTTCTATCACATTATATTATAAAATGGTGTACACATATTTGAGAATAACTATGTTATGAACAAAGTTGATTTTCACTCTTATACAATTGCTCAATAAGCTCACCTCATATGAGTCCATGCCGGTGGAAAATCGTAAGCCCATTGGAGAGGCAAATGTTGCCGAATCTTCCAGATCTGTAAATAAAATGAAGAAAAATATCGGGAAGACTAACACTAAACCCAAAAAGAACAAGAACAACTCCAAACACACCAAGCCCAAAAGAAAATATTTCCATTGCAATAAATAAGGATAATGGAAAAGGAATTGTCCAAAGTATCTTGTAGAGCTTAAATAGAAGAAGGCCATATGTAAATATGATTTACTTGTAATTGAGTCCTTAAGATTAAGATGAGTGGTCGTAACACTGATAAGGATAGAGAGGATAAACCTATAAATAGTAGGCATAGTATGAAGGAGTTTGGAGAGGATAAGGATAGCAAACCTCGCGTTATCCAATGCCATGAATGTGAAAGGTATGGGCATATTAGGTCTGAATGTCCCAAATACCTAAAGTCAAAGGGCAAGAAAGTTATAGCTGCCTCACTTAGTGATTCAGAAGGTGGTAATACTTCTGATGAGTCTCTTAAAGAGAAAAGCAATTTCCTTAATTTTACTGCTAGTGTTGTAGGTGAGAGAGAGTATAAATTTACTGATGAAGATGCTGGATCAGAATTCTCTCACAATGACTCTGCAGATGAGGATAGTCCTGAGGTAGCTTATAATGAACTGTTTAATGATAGTCTAGTTATTAAGAAGACAAATATTAAGGTCAATAAGAGGTTGAAAGAAGTTGAATTAGAAAAGAATGAAGTTCAGGCCAGGATTGACAAGAGCCTTAGTGTTATTGAAGGCCTCGAGAAGCAGAATAAATGTTTGGCTAATAGAGTTAAATTTTTGGAAGTAGAACTTAAAAATGCTAAAACATTGATGTCTGTATTTTTCTGTGAGACTGAGAAGTTACACTGCAAGTTAGGGACTAGCGTGTCTCCATGTGACAAGAGATGAGTAGATTTTGTAAAGTCGAGATATGACAAGGGCTCATCGTCTAAAAGTGTGTTTGTCCCTCCTCCATGTAATCTAGGTAAGAAACCCGTTGTTGAATGTCATAAAAATATTGTTGTTGTTTCTTGTCCTATGTCACCATCTCAATCTAGAGGCGTGGTGGGTAAACCTCGCTCTCGTCCGAGGTTTGTGCATATATGCAATCATTGTGGCAAGACATGACACATAAGACCTAAATGCTTCTTGTTGCATAACAAAAGAAAAGGCTTAAAGAGTGTTTCGACTAAGTTTGATTCTTCAAATTTAGCATTTCAAGTTTCTGCACTAGCGTTTTAACGAAGTGCAGTTTTTGAAATTCCAATTTTGCGCATCTGTCGTATTTTAGGAAATTTTTTTACTTCAATATCGGATTGAGCTGATTCAAGTTCCAGATTAAAGAAGACTCAAAGAGCTACAACTTTGAAAGACAATATAATTTCGAATTCTGAAGATTGTATGCCCGAAATTGATGAACCATCCCGAAGTGTGTTGTGTGTAATTATTAAAGTCATTTTCAATCATTTTCAAAGCAAAAAAATAAATTAATAAATAAATAAATAATAAAAATTATCAAATCACCACCAAACATGATAAGAAATTAGTGGAGTAATTAATAATGGATTTGGTGGAGCAATTAGTGGAGCAATTAATAATGGATTTGGTGGATGATTTGATGGAGGCAAATTTTTGCCTATAAATACCAAGCCATTTCATTTGTAAATTCATACTTTCTTCTAAGGAATTCCTTAAGAATACTAAGAAGATTGTATCTTGTTTGTTTATTTACAGTTTTCAGTAATTAATTTCCGCCTTCACACTTTCTTTTCTTTACTTTTCAGTTTTTACTTTTCAGTAATGAGGAGGTAACTCCCCTATGCTGGGGTAAAAGGTAAAACTTTATTCATAACTATTATGAATATTAGTTATAAATCATCAAAGCCCTTGGAGTAATAAAGCTCTTGGAGTAATAAGATGATGGCTTCCATGACTTATGAGAATCATTACTCTTAAACGTTCATAGTTATAGTTTTGTGAATAATCTGGGTGTTCACAAAGCGGAGAGACTAGCATGATGATATGATCCGCCCTTAGGTGGGGTAGCCGATCTCATAGGCTACTAGCGAAGATCCGTCCGCTTGGTGTATCACATGGATGCATGAGTTGCTCGTGTCCATCGAACTGACCGCCGAAATTTTTCATATGGAGTGTTTATCCCATGTGTCTGTGAGAACTTTCCTGTATTGATTATATGACTAGTCCTTAGACTTGAGGTCTTTACAATCTTATGTGTGGATCAAATAAATTTGACATTCTCCTTCCCCGGTTTAAAAGATCCGGTCATAAGGGTATAATTGGGTCATTTGTTGAAACACATGAAGTTTGTAAAGATACAACAGAGAATTGCCACTCTCTCGGATAATATTTTCTTATAAGAGTAGTATTCCAGTTCGCGGGTTGATAAGTGTGATCAGTGCTTGAGACTGTGGCCACATCGGAAGAATCATGTGAGATTCTTGGGTTAGCACGATTCATGACACTATCAACCTCATACCTTTGACCATATGGGTAGACACTTTCCGTACCCTAGGTCAATAGGTGGGGATACAGTGAGGCGAGGGACCGTATCCTATGTAAATCGCATACAGAATTGGTATATATATCTTTCCTTCTCATTTGGGGGCCTTGGCATGTTGCTAGATGTCAACCTTGGTCATTGAAATCGAACAACCATCTGATCGGAGGATAATTTATGTTTGATTAAATTATCACGATTCATTTCATGTCCAACTTGAGGGGAACCCAAAAGGTCACACACAACAAAGTCGAAATCAATGGTTAACAATGCACAATACAAATATTAATTTTGGTGTGTGCATCTTTGGAGGCCACACACTTGGGTGGCTCTTTGGAACGTGGAAGAGCTTGCTGAGTTCGAGAAAAGCTTGTAGATTGGAGGGAGGAATGGAAGAGTCTACGGTTCAAGTAAGTCTTTTTCTTTCTTTATTTTATTTAGAGTTCTTATGATAGTTATCATGTTTAGGTTTATGTTCTTTGAATGTTTTATGAGTTTTATGCTTAGAATATATAGTAACATGCCTAGGCTTGTAGAATAATCAAAACAAATGGGTCTTGGGCAAAGGGAAAACGGCATAATAATTTATTAAATTTTCCGCTGCCCACTCGCGGCCGCTTCCTAACAGTGGTATCAGAGCGCCGTTTGTTTTTTTATTAGTTCTCACTCATTTGAACTAGAAATTGGGTGTTTAAAAGCTCGTTGGAAAGCTAACACCCTGAACTTAATTTTAGGCACAAGTTTTACATGATTTGGTTAAGATTTGAATTGTGAAATTGTATTTAAAGTTCACACATCTGCAGAAAAATGTGAATAGTAAATTTATTTGAATAAAATAAAATGCAATATCATAATTAAATATTAATCAAAGTTATTTAATGCCTAAAATAATTCCAACATATTAAAACTCATATGCTTGATGATTCTATGTATGATTAGAATTAGCATGATTATTTTAGGGTGCAAGTATCTAGAGACTTACTAAGAAATAGAGAGTGTATTGCTTATCCCTTAGCTAAGTAATTATTCTGTGATGAACTTAGAGATTTATTACCTTTAAGGATAATAAATATAAATCACTTGTTTATAATAAAAGACATTATAAAAGATACAAGTGGGTTGGGACCAAGGGGTTAATAAAACTTTCCAAACTAAAGTTAATTTAACCAAAGGTATTACTAGAGTTAGATAATGATTTGGTGTCTTCCTTCAATCACTGCCTTTTTATAGCCAAAAGGAAAAGCTGTGAAGACATCTAGATAATCATTTACTCAAAGCTTACCTTAAAGCATATTTAAAGTGTTGGACTAATTTGGAGGATCTATTGTTTATTCCTGTCACCAAGGCGATAAGAGCCTAAGAGGTAAGGGTATTTAAGAGAGTTCGCTCCACCCTCCCTCTGAGGAATTTTCAATGGAGGAATCTATTTGACAGTTATTCACTTAAACTTGCTAAAATCCTCAATAATAATTAAAGTCTAAAATTTTCCTCCCATTGTAAAGTATAGACTCAAAGGGCTTAAACCGTATTGGCAGGACTAGGCTTTACCAGACTGACCAATACCAATTTGTCCGTAAATTATACTATTGACAATGGTTTGACTTTTCTGAGTCATAAGACGCAACGACCCTTAGGCGTGGTCTTATAACTTAGTGGCAAAGATTGGGTGTCCATAAGGACTAGCATAAGCTATGACATATTTGATTGCCCACCCAATGATTAAGGAATTGTGATTTATATCATAAATTAGTTGGGAACCTACCTAATTGTCGTATTTTATAACGACCGGCCCTAGTCGGAGTTATAAAATGATGATAATGGGATCCTTGCCCACAAGAAATCCATCATATTGGGGTTGATGCGATTTGCTTAAAATTAAAAGCCCATGTTATTATGAAACATTAATGAAAACATATTCCTAATTTTAACATTTTCTCTTAACAGGTGGGTTAAAATATTTCACAAACATTCAAATGGCAAACAGAGTATCACTTCGTTTCATCCTCGATGAGTATAAAATCAAAGGGGACAACTACAATGACTGGTTTAGAAACCTTAAAATTGTCTTATGACAGGAAAATATTTTCTATGTTCTTGAAAGACCATTTCCCCTGAACCCGCAGAAGATACTGACTAAGTTACATTTGATGCTTGGAAGAAACACGTCGATGATGATGAGCAAGCAGTTTGCATATATAATGCTTGGCTCTATGTCGGACGAACTTCAGAAAGCTCACGAAGATATGGATGCTCAAACCATCATCTTTCACTTGAAGGAGTTGTATGCAACTTCCGTTCATACCGTGAGATTCCAAGTGTCATGTGCTTTATTCCAAACAAGGTATAAAGAAAGATTTTTTAGTGGACATGTGCTTAAGATGATTGGCCACATTGAAAAATTGGCCAACCTCGGGTTCATCATGGATCATGAGATAGGTCACAATCTAATTCTTCAGTCATTACCAAAAGAATTCTCTAACTTTATTATGCAGTTTCATCTGTCTGATAAAGAATCTACTTTAGCAGAATTGCATAATCTGATAAAGTAAGCATATAAGGACTTGAAACCGGAGCTTAAAACCTCTGTCATGCTTACGGGTACGGACCTGAAGCCACGAGGCCCAAAGAAAAAAAGGGCAAGGCCAAGGCTCCAGATCAGCTAAAGCCCAATGGTAAGGTGGAGAAGAAAAAGGGAAAGGGAAATGTTTCTTTTGTGGAAAGAAGGGTCATTGGAAGAAAGACTGCAGATCCTTGAAAGCCAAGGAAGCTAGGGAAGCCCAAGAGGCCAATACCCAATGCTTCAGGTATGTTGTATATGATTGAACTATATTCTCAAAACTCTGAACCTTTTACTTGGTGCTTGACACCGGTTGTGGGACTCACTTGTGTAACAATGTGCAGGGCCTGAGAAACAGTAGGAGACTCCATCATGGGGAGGTTGACTTACGCATGGGTAATGGAGCAAAACTGGCTGTATTGTGCGTGGGGACTTATTCATTAGTTTTGCCGAATGGTTTAGTTTTAGACTTAGAAGATTGTGTTTATGGACCTTCTCTAGTAAAGAACATCATTTCAATTTCTTCTTTATGTAATAAAGGCTTTTCATGCCTAATAAGTTGTAATGAATGTTCTATTTATTTCAATGAAATAAAATATGGAGATGGTATTTTGAATAATGGTATCTATGTCTTACAAACTAACAAAGAATGTTCAACCTCTAATCTATACAACGTTAACTCGAATAATCTCAATGAATCACTTCTATGGCATAGTCGCTTAGGTCATATCAATGATACAAGATTAACTAAGCTACATAAGGATTGGTATTTCAAACCCTTCAAATATAAACCTTATGGAACTTGTGAGTCTTGTTTACTTGGTAAAATGACCAAATTACCCTTCAAAGGTAAAGGACAGCGTGCATCGGAGACATTAGAACTCATACACTCTGATGTATGCGGACCAATGTCACTCATCGCTAGAGGTGGATTCTCCTACTTCATTACCTTTATCGATGATCATTCACGATATGGTATGTGTACCTTATGCGGTACAAATCTGAAGCCTTTGAGAAATTCAAAGACTTCAAGGCTGCAGTAGAAAACCAGCTTAATAAAAGTATTAAGTCACTAAGGTCTGACCGAGGTGGTGAATACTTAAGCAACGAATTTCAAGATTACTTGAGAGAAAATGGCATTGTTTCCCAGTGGACTCCTCCGGGAACTCCACAGCATAATGGGGTCTCCGAAATGAGAAATCAGAAATTATTAAATATTGTCCGATCAATGATGCCAGACACGGATCTACCTCTTTCATTTTGGGGTCTTGCTTTAGAAACTGCAACACTACTACTAAACCAAGTTCCTTCCAAGACTGTTAGTCAAATACCATATGAATTATGGTCTGGGAAACGTCCTAGTCTTAGTTATGTAAGAATTTGGGGATGTGACGCATATGTCAAGCTCACACAAACTAACAAATTGGATGATAGGGCAGTTAAATATAAGTTTGTAGGATATGCCTTGAACTCAAGAGCATACGTGTTCTACGTCCCAAATGAACAAAGAACATTTGTCTCATGAAATGCTAAATTTCTAGAGAATGAATTCCTTCTCAAGAAATATAGTTGGAGTAGACTTGACCTCGATGAGGTACGAGAAGAACAAACTAACATAGAACTAAACCCCAGACCCCTCAAAAGGTCAGCGACGGAACAACCATAAGGTTATGAACTTAAAAGGTCTGGTAGAGAAAGATATGAGCCTAAAAGATATGATTTCCATATTGATGAGGAACATGATCAGGTCATTGATACTGACGATCCCACCAGTTATGATGAAGCAATGCGTGACATTGATTTAGTCAAGTGGCTTGAGGCTATGAAATCCGAAATAGACTCTATGTATCAGAATCAAGTCTGGGGCTTGGTAGATGCACCTGAAGGGATAAAACCCATAGGTGCAAGTGGATTTACAAGCGTAAAACTGATGCCCAAGGCAACATCCAAACCTATAAGGCTAGGTTGGTGGCGAAAGGATAGACAAATCCAAGGAGCTATGAGGAAAGCACGAATGAAATTACTATGAGAATTATTCAATGATAGAGTCTATTAGAATTTTACTGGCACTAGCTGCACACTTTGATTATG